>JAHRHZ010000069.1:22264741-22396313 GCA_024137785.1 Ginglymostoma cirratum | reverse complement strand
ACATTCTCACAGAAAAAAAAGTGATCTGGAGTTTATTAATGCTTGGAACATTGTATTGAAGACTTCACAGAGAAAAATGGTATAAATTGAGACTGGTCATTTAGTTCAATGTTTAATGTAGCTGTTTATTGCTTTAAGACATTTACAATCTCAATGTAACTGAATGATTCGCCCTAGACAGGCCTCATGAAACAACACATAACCCTGAATTGAACAATAGGGAGAATCCAATATACCAATCTTCAGAGCAGGGTTGCAACTCAGCTCAGGCTCATTAATCATGACATATCACAGACCGTTGAAAGGTTAAACAAATGGCTTTCAAATGTATAGAAGCTTTTTATAATTAGGATGGAAAGGCATTTTTCAGGGTAGAAACAAGGCAGGTTGCCAAGCATGGATTTCTTCCATGTCTTCCAAAGTTATATTATAACCAGATGTAAGCACAATTTACTGAACCCTGTTTATAATGATCTTACATAATGATTGTTTTTACAAATTAAGACTGATTATGAAAGAAAACAAAATCCCCCAATCTACACCCTTCTTCCCACACCACTTATTTGAAAAGTGTCAAATCTATGTTTTGCTAGACATCCAATTAATAGGAAGGAACTTTGTGATTGCATCTTGAGACATTTTAATTTGCCTTTTTACTCCCCGCTTTGGGGATGTAGCAAATTTGGTTATAATTGTGGCCAACGTTGCAAGATATATCAATTGCCTGGATAGTTCTGGTTACAAGTATACATGTAACAATAATTCCCTTGAGAAAGGAACACAGCCATCTGTAGCCCAAGAAAAGCACAGGACAAACTTGTCCTTGAAATTCCACATAGATGGATCTAAGAGGCATTTTTTTTAAAAAATGCACCACTATTGCAACTGTAAACATTCAAAACAGAAAACACGCTGAAGAGGAAACCATACCACCAATCAGAAGAGATGTACTGCAAAGTTTGGTTTATACAAGGAAACTGCTAAGCTAATTCCGTGAGTCTTGCAGTAGTGAAGCTGTAGGTTCATCAGAAGATGGGATATTAAAGGTATAGTTTTACTGCTGGAATTAAATTGCTCCAATAGAAGCTACATCAGTGATATATACAAGTGACAACTTGACATGCTTGATATCGTGACTGAGAAACTGTTTTGAGCTTTCACAATACTGAAAAGCTGAGTGGACCAAATATTTCATCCAAGATGCTTGTGTATTTGCAGATTCATTCTATTTTGTTCAAAAAACAAACCAGCCTGACTCCACATTAAAACACAGACAGATTCTAAATAAGACCTCACACCTAAAATGCATCGTCTGACCTGAGATGGCACCTCTTGTTTACATTAATAAAACGTTTAATTATCTCGGGGCAATGACTTAAAAGAAATTCTGAGATTTGCATTTTAATAGAAACCTGCATTTCCTGTCTAACTGAATAAAGATTCAACAGGAGGCGGTCAGCGAGCCATTTTTAGGGTTGTTGCCTTTCTGTTTATAAATTCTGTGTCGATATACCTCCTCTTCCACACTACACCTGAGGAATGAGCAGAGCTTCAAAAGCTAGTGTTTTCAAATAAACCTGTTGGGCTATAATCTGGTGTGGTGTGTCTTTTGACATTTTCCACCCCTGCTCCACAACAAATTTTGCTCTAACAGTACTTGTTCTTAAAAAGTCTTGCACGTTTAGTTTTACATATTCTTTGTGTGGCCACTTATTCCATGTCCAAGTTGATAACATCACAGTGAGAGAAACAGGATCTGGAATTCCACGTGGGGGAAGTGACCTCTTGCCCTAGCTGAAAAGCCAGAGGAGAGAACTGGGCCTTCCATGGCCAGGATGCCCTCAACCTGATTTTAGGACTACAAGGCTTTTAACCAGCTGAGGGCAAGATGTTCATAATTTCTCAGTCCAGCAATGCCACCGGGAGAGTTGTTTACTTTTGGACCTGTCGCCAAGGGCACAACAGATCACGTCGTTGGAGTTTAGTAACAGGATGAGTTGGAATCTTTCAATGTCTGGCAGCCCCTAGAAAGTTGGGTGGAGTAGTGGTCCTGCCACTGTCAGGGGGTATGTTGGGTGCTATATAATTCTCAGTTGGGCATAGATGGGCCAAACATGAGGGACACCTAGTCCACAATATTAATTGATCACTTAAGGTCCTACACAGGCCAGTGATAGATGGGCAAACAAATGCCTCTTCTGCCACAAATAAAATCACAGTGAAAGTTGTTAGGCCACAGGCACAGTGTACCTCTTTGGCTGTCACTCAATTTTACTCCTTGACCTCTTGCCAGACTATTCTCAGAGCCGGTTTGGAGCGTAAATTTCCCACTCTGGTTTCTGAAATCTAAGTGAAAAGGAGAAATCTGAGGAAATGTAGAGACTATGAATTTGAGAGAAAATCAATTGTTGAAGGGAAATAATGAGATTAAAAGAAAGATTGAATTAAGACAACATGAAAGCAAGACTGAAGTTAAAGAAATAAAGCTGATGCTTTTTAGACTCAAACAGCAAATAAAACTTGAAGAAATGAAACTCCACATTTGGTTAAATTTCAGAGTCTGCAAATCTTTGGTTAGTAATTATTACTTACAAAATTATTAAAACACTACTTCACAATAGATTTTTGCACTTTATTATGTATAAAGTCATTTCTAAAACATTTTAAGAGATCCTGAAATGAAGAAAGTTATGATATAAATGCAAATTTTTCTTTTGCTTATTTAGACTAAAGTGGGAAATCTTCATTATTGCATTTCCCATACAAATTTTGCAACTTCACACCATTCTAAGCATTCCAATGATAAGCCAGACAATGGGATAGGTTTTCTCGAGGAGTTAGTAATGAAACAGCACAACTTGGAAAGCAACGTCAAGATATTTGTGAATGCGTATCTTGATGCTGTACCATTTGGAGGTAAATTGCATTATTTTGTAGAAAAACCTGGGCTGAACAATCCTATTTAACTACAAAAGATGGAGGAGACTAAGTTGAAGAGCACCTCTATTGAAAATGAATTGATATTCATAAGCATGAGAAAAATAACTAAATTATTAATGCTGAAATTAACATCCAATGCCCAACGCAATAGAGTAATAGAGACCTACAGCCCAGAAACTGACCCTTCGGTCCAACTAGTCTATGGGTTGTTAATCCAAAACTAAACTAGTTCCACCTGCCTGCACTTTGCCCATATCCCCCCAAACCTTTCCTATTCATGAACTTATCCAAATGTCTTTTAAACAATATAAATGCACCCACATCTATCACTTCCTTTGGCAGTTCATTCCACACATGAACCACTGTGTAAAAACAAATTGCCCTTCATGCCCTTTTTAAATCTTTTTCCTCTCACTTTAAAAATATGTTCCCTAGTTTGGAACTCACCTACCCTAGGGAAAAGACACTTGCCATTCACCTTATCTATGTTCCTCATGATTTTATAAACCTCTATAATGTCGACCCTAAACCTCCTACGGTCCAGTGAAAAAATCCCAGCCTTTCCAGTCTATTTTTATATCTCAAAACCTCCATTCCCAGCAACATCTTGGTAAATCTCTTCTGAGCACTCTCCAGTTTAATAATATCCTTTCTATAACAGGGTGACAAGAACTGGACACAGTACTCCAGAAGAGGCCTCACCAACAAGCTGTACGATTTCAATATGATGTTCCAACTCCTATATTCAAATGTCTGACCAATGAAGGCAGGCATATTAAACGCTTTGTTAACTAACCTGTCTACCTGTGATGCAAATTTCAAAGAATTATGTACCTGATCCCTTAATCTCTGTTCTAAACACTACCCAGGACCCTACTTAATTGTATAAGCCCTGTCCTGGTTTGTATTATCAAAATACAAACATTTATCCAAATTAAACTCAACTTTCCACTCCTCAGCCCATTAACCCAATTGATCAAGATCTCTTTGTAATCTTAGATAACCTTCTTCACTGTCCACTATACCACAAATCATCTGCAAACTTATTAACCATGTCTCCTATATTCTCATCCAAATCATTTATATAAATGACATATAAAAATGGACCCAATACCGATCCCTATGGAACACCTCTGGTCACAGCCCTCCAGTCCAAAGAACAATCCTCCACCACCACCCGCTGCCTCCTACCATAAAGCCAATTTTATATCAAAATGGCAAATTCACCCTGAATTCCAAGTGATCCAACTTTACTAATTAGTCTAGCATGCAGAATCTTGACAAAGTCTTTACTTAAGCCCAAGTGAACAACGTCTACTGCTCTTCCTTCATCAATCTTTTTGGCTAATAATTTGAAAAACTCAATCAAGTTTTTGAGACACTATTTTCCTCTCATAAAACCATGCTGACTATCCTTAATCAATCTTTGCCTCTCCAAATGCATGTAAATCCTATATTTCAGAATCACCTCCAACAACTTACTTACTACCAATGTCAGACTCATCGGTCTACAGTTCCCATGCTCCTCCTTACATCCTTTCTTCAACAAAGACACAAACTTAGCCACTCTCCAGTCCTCCAGTAATTGTTTGTAGATGATGCAAAGATTTCTGCTAGGGCTTTCCACGATGTCCTGGGATACACTCGATCAGGTTCTGGAGATTTATCTACCTTTATGTTTTCTAAGACCTCCAGCATGTCCTCTTCTGTGATGTGAACTGTTTTCAACACATTAATACTTCCCCGAGTTCTCCAGCCTCCATTTCTTTCTCGACAGTAAAAGCCGAGGTGAAATAATCATTTAATATCACTCTCATCTCCTGGGGTACAACACAAAGACAACCTGTTGATCTTCAAGGACTCCCACTCTCACTCTAGTTGCTCTCTTGCTCTGAATGAATTTGTAGAATCTTTTTGGATTATCTTTAACCAAGTCAAAATAAAAGCTTACAACAAAGGCTGGAAATTTCAACAATCTGGGCTTGAAGAGAAAAGTAGTTCGTAAAAAAAATTGTATCAAAATCTTTTAGCAAGAGGTAGAAACAACTTTCTACAGTTGCCATTGAGAAATTCTTGGCAACTCTTGCAAAAAAGACTGACAATAAAGAGAAACAAGGCAAAACCGAGAGATTCACTAAAGCCCTGAATATATAAAACAATAATAAATGCTGAGAATATTTAAAGGGAGGACAGAGATGATAGGATGTCATTTACAATGCCAGCCTTTCTACAGATCTACTCAACGATGGAAAGAATCTGGGGAACAGGAAACATTGCATCAGGTACATACTATCCACTATCTTTAAACGTAATGTAGTCCAAGAGTATTTTCTTGTCTCCGCAGAGGTCAAAACATTTTTGAATTCCCATCTCGGGAATAAATAACAAAATGAATCATTTGAAGACTTGAAAGAACAAAAAGTCAAAAATAAAACTAAAAACAAAAGAAAATGAGCACGCATCAAAATTGCAACATTCATTCCCCATCTGATGAATTCCTAATCTGAGTTGTATTAGTGAATGGAGACATCAGTAGAGAGAAATGAAAATTGAGGGTCAATAGTTCCACATTACTTTCAATTATAAATAGAAATTAAACCATCATTCTTATAATACATAGTAAAAAAAATCTTGAGGGTTGACATTAGCCTTGATAGTCATCTCGGTTGGCAAGCAGGTACTCAGAAACCAAAGAGAATGGTAAACCAGAGATAGCAGGAACTGCAGATGCTGGAGAATCTGAGGTAACAAGGTGTAGAGCTGGATGAACACAGCAGGCCAAGCAGCATCAGAGGAGGAGGAAGGCTGAAGTTTCGGGCCTAGACCCTTCTTCAGAAATCAGTAAACCACTTTACCCTGGAAAATCAGGCGACAGCCTCATTTGAAAGTCTGACCCCTGACTGAAGTTTGCAGTAATGGTATCACCATCAGTGAGCTAAAGGAATGTAACTGTTGAGGGAAGAAAATGGGAAATCAAAGGAGAGAGGAACCTTAAGAAATGGGAGGTGCTAAGTAGCTTTGGGTCATCAGGAGAAAACACTCATATAATTCTGATGACAGCATTGGAATGCAACTTTTCCTTTTCAATTAGACCCCTACCTTTTTGTGATGGAAAAACATGAACATACATCAGAAATATGGCAAGAACTCCTGCTGAAGCCTCCAACCATATCATTCCCAGTAGGCAGTTAACCCTTAGGTTAACTAAAGGGTTACCAAGCTCACCTGTTGCCTTTAGAAAGATAGAGGACTTGAGTTGATCAGGAGACAAAATGTCAGTTTTCCGATAGTGGGTTAAAGTTATGTTAGTGAGTTCTCTGAACTTTTCAGACAGTTCAGGTTTCTCAATGGCAAACAGTGTGAACCTATCTTCATTCATCAACAATTCATGATAACTTATCAATACTCCAACCAGCTGGAATTACATTCAGAAGCAGAACCTTGTTAGCCAAAAACAGGAAACAAGCCTGTTCACAAATCTGAACTGTATATATGAGATACTTGCCTGGGGAAAGGGGAGGGGATGGGGGGTGCATTGCTTCAACAACCTCCAATGAGTAAGAACCTCTTCACTTGCTTGGCTACCTCAGACAAAGGGCATTTAGTTGTACAAATGTTTACAGTGTGAGGCTGAAGCCTCTCCATATTAAACAGCACATAAGGAGGCTCATTCACATGGAGTCTGTCATATTGTACTAAAAATAATGACAGCTTTAAAGATGAAGGCTCAGTTTTGACTACCCGTTCTAAGCAAGGCAGCTATACTGGTGATTTCAGCAAATCTCACCACGCCAGGGGCTCAACTTCAAAAGTTGAAAACAGGTTATTAACAGAGAGGGGAGACCCACCCAGAAGATGGATTCACAGAAAAGGATGACAGTGATGTAGGCTGGTGGAAATAAAAGGGGTGTAATTGTTAAGGGCACTGGAGACATCCTGGGGAAAGGGGTGAGCAAAAACAGAAATTGCTGGAGAAACTCAACAAGTCTGGCCCCATCTGTGGAGAGAAAGTCGAATCAATGTTTCAGATCCAGTGACCGTTTTTCAGAATGAGCAGTAGCGAGGAAAAGATGGCATATATGTTGAAGATAGAAGATGGGGTGGGGGGGTTAAAGGAGTGAGAGGTTACGTGGGCATAGAGCTATAGAGAGAGAAAAACAGTTAGGTATACAAAGGGATGGATAATTGTATGCATGGGAAGGAGAAAAGCTGCTAGTTGGGACCATTACTGGGTGAAAATGAGTTGGCTGTGGTGAAAGCAGCCCATGTGTTGACAAGCCCTGGCATGAGGACGATAAAGGAAGGACATGGGAAAAGTTATTCAGGTCCTAAAAGTAATGAACTCAATATTGAGTCCTGAAGGCTCATGAGATGCTATTCTTCCAGCTTGTGCTGAGCTTCAATGGAACACTGTAGCAAGCCTGAGACAGAGATGTTGCTCAGGGAATATGGTGGTGTGTTGAAGTGGCAGGCAACTGGAAGCTCGGTGTCATTTTTGCGGACAGAATGTAAATGTTCCACAAAGCAGTCGCCCAGTCTGCATTTCAGCTCCTCAGTGCAAAGGACACCACATTGTGAGCTGCGAATAAAGTAGACGAGATTCAGTGAAGTACAGGTAAATCACTGCTTCACCTGAAAGGTATGCCCGGGGTCTTGGACGATGAGGAGAGAGGAGACAATTTAACAGGTGTTACACCGTCTGCCATTGCGTGGGAGGATGCCATGGGGCTGTGAGGAAGTGTTGGGATTGGAAAAGGAGTGGATCAGGCATCCCGGAGGAAACAACCCCAGTGGAAAGCTGATAAGAGAGGCAAGGAGTATATGAGTCTGGTGATGGAATCCCGCTGGAGGTAACAGAAATGGGGTGGGGTTTATGACCCTTTGGTTGCAGATGATTGTGGGGTGGAAACTGAGGACTTGGGGGATTAGTGTTGTGGGACGGAAGAGAAAGGGTGAGGGCAGAAGGGCGGGAAATGGGTCAGGCTAAGGACCCTGTCAACAACAATGGTAGAGAATTCTCAGTTGAGGAAGAACGTAGACATTTCCGAACACCGTTTTGTGGAAATTGGCATCATCAAAACAGATGTAATGGAAATGGAGAAACTGGAAGAATAGAAGAGAGTCTTTACCGGAAAAATGGTGTGAGGATATACAGTCAAGGTAACTGTGGGATTTGATAGTTTGTAATGGATATCAGTGTCCAGTCTATCCCCAGAAATGGAAACAGAGATGTTGAGGAAGAGAAGGGAGGAGTTGGAGATTGACCAGGTGAAGGTGACAGCTGCATGGAAATTGGAAGTGAAATTGCTAAAATTTTCTAATCCCAAATGAGAGGGGAAGCTGCATCAAGATGTCATCAATGCAGCGGTAAAAGAGTTATGGGAAGGGATCCAAGTAACATTGGAATGAGGAATGTTCCACGTAACCCACAAAGAGACTGGCAGAACCGGGGCAGGTTCAGGTACCCATGGCCACACCTTTGATCTGAAGAAAGTGAAAGGAGCTAAGGGAGAAATTGTCCAAAGTGAAGATGAGCTCGGCCGAGCAGAGGATGGTGTTGGTTAATGGGATTTGTTTAGGCCACTTTTTCTTGGAAGGAGTGGAAACTGCTAAGACCATTCTGATGGGGCATAGATGTGTAAAGAGATGTCTCATCCATGGTGAAGGTGGAAGCAGCTGAAGCCCACAAACTAGAAATTCTGAACCTGACTTACAGTGTCAGAAGAATCAAGGAAGTAGGTAGGAAGGGACTGGACAAAGAGAGAAAAAAAATTGAGTCAAGGTCAAAAGAAACGAGTTCTGTAGGGCAGGACCAGGCAGAAACAATGTGTCTGTCCGGATAGTGCTGATTGCGGATTTTGGTAAGGAGAGAGAAGTGAGCTGTATGGCGTTGGGAGTCTATGTACTAGGTGGCTGTGGTGGGGAGATCCACAGATATGATGAGATTAGTAACCATCATGTACACAATGGCCTGATGCTCGATGGTGGGATCATGGTCCATGGGGAGATAGAAGGAGGTAATTCAGCGTCTACAATGTAGGGGTCAGCATGCCAGACAACAACAGCACCACCCTTTTCCAGAGGCACAATTACAATTAATCCTCCCCCCCTCCACACCTAACAGCACCTTCCCATACAACCACAGGTATAATGCCTGCCTATTTGTTTCCTTCCTGCTCACCATCCAAGGCCCTGGATGCAACTTCCAGGTGAAGCAGATGATCTGCACTTCATCCAATCAAGTTTACTGTATTTGCTGCTCACAACATGGTCTCCTCTACACTGGGGAGACAAAACGCGCACTGGAACATCTATATTTTGTCTATAAAATGACCATAAACTTCCAGCTGCCTACCACTTCAGCACACTACCACATTCTCTGGCTAACATCTCTGTCTCAGGCTTGCTGCAGTGCACCAGTGAAGCTCAGCACAAGCTGGAAGAACAGCACCTCACTTTCCATTTGGAAGCTCTACAGCCTTCAGTATGCAATACCAAGTTCAACCATTTCAAGGCCTGAACACCTTTTCCCATGGCCCTCC
Source organism: Ginglymostoma cirratum (assembly GCA_024137785.1). NCBI lineage: Eukaryota > Metazoa > Chordata > Chondrichthyes > Orectolobiformes > Ginglymostomatidae > Ginglymostoma > Ginglymostoma cirratum. The sequence goes on along the minus strand of JAHRHZ010000069.1, from coordinate 22,386,831 downwards.
CTCACCTTCCACACCCTCGGCCTTGTCATCACATGGGCTGCTTTCAGCACAGCCATTTTCACACAGCAGTGGTCCCAACTAGCAGCTTTTCTCCTTCCCTGACATACAATTATCCATCCCTTTGTTTGCTTAACTGTCTTTCTGTCTCTCTCTGGCTTGGTCTCCACCTATCCTTTAGCTCCTTTAATCCCTACCCATTCCCTGTCTTCAACATCTACTAGCTACTATTAGTTCTGAAGAAGTGTCACTGGACCTGAAACTCTGACTCTGCTCTCTTTCCACAGATGCAGCCAGATCTGCTGAGTTTTTCCATCAATTTCTGCTTTTATTTCAGATTTCCAATATCCGCAGTTCTTGCTTTTATTTTAAGTGGGGTGAGCAAACATGGATGCAAAGGGGAGAGTAACAGTAATAGAAGCACTGGAGGTAATGATGGGTGAGAGCTCAAAAGTAAGGGGAGGTAACACACTGGGATAAGTTACTGTGTCTAGGGGGAGAAAGAGCAATGGAACTGAATGAGGGGATGTAAGAATGAGGCTGAACATGGGAGTAAGAGCAGGAGGAGAGCAGAAATATCCAAGGAGGTGGTGAATGGGCTGATAGCCAAAGGGGGAATTGAAGAAGGACAGAAGGTGTAGGAAATTACAGCAGAATGCCATAAAAAGTTACAGGGGAAATTTAACTTAAAAGGCGAAGGGTGGAGGGTGAAATATTCATTTTTCAAAGCTTACAACAACCATTTTGCACCAAGTCATTTTCCAAATGAGAGTTTTGGAGGATGTGCAGTGCAAGTAGGAGGGACTGTGATCTGGTTCATGTGTTGGGCAGAGCCAGCCCACACCTAAAATAAGAGGATGAAACTGAATGTGTCAAAAGTTATTGTTCAACCAATCCTCGAAGGTTTTTGGATTGAAGTGAAATAATCACTACTCGTCCAAGGCAATTAAGGTACAAGCAACAAATATCCATTTGCTACCCATGTTCATTTATTCCTTAACCTTTACAACAAGGGTGTCTAAATTTCATTATCAGTGCTAATGGTGGGGGTTTGGGATAGCAATCAGTGAATATATGATTAATGTGCAATCATCTGTGTTGGACCATTCACAAGCCAGTGCATATGAAAGTTCTTGACTTGGTTGTGAGAGAATTATGCTGGCTAAACCTTGCGATGTTTAAGGGTTGCATTGAAGAGGGCAATAAAGGGCAAATAGATTCACATTGAGCTTTTTCACACATGCATGCAAAGCAATGTTAAGATAAAGTGCACAAATAACCTTGCACATTATAGCATTAGGGAAGGGGTACAAAGAGAGTCTGACAGGCTTTCACTCATGACATGAGCAGCCTGATAAGGCCACAGAGCTGTCATTGACAAATAACAAAATGCCAAATGGAAAATATACATCACCCTCCTTCTCTTTTATCACAGATCAGTAATTCCTTGACAAATACAGCAACCATCAATCTCAACATCTGTCTTAGCATCGATAAGATGAAAAAGGCAATGAAGGACAAGAAAGTGAAGGCTTCTGTATTTGAGGAGTCACGAATGGTGCTGAAAATTGTGCAATCATCAGCAAACAGAAGAACATAAGAACTAAGAGCAGGAATAGGCAATTCAGCCCATCGAGTCCTCTCTGCCATTCAATAGGATCATGGCTGATCTCATCTTGACCTGAACATCATTTTCCTGCCCACTCCCCATAATCCTTCGACCTGCTACTGATTAAAAATCTGTCTATCTCCTCCATAAATTTACTCAATACCTACCACAGATTCCATGAATTCCATAGATTCATAACCCCTTAAGGGAAGTAATTTCTCATCTCTGATTTAAATCTGCTACACCTTAATCTAAAAAATGACCTCTCAGTCCAGATTGCCCCACAAGAGAAAACATCCTCTCCATGTCTATTTTACCAATGCTCTTTAGTATCTTAAATTCTCAGTTAGACCTCCTCTCATTCTTCTAGGTTCCAGAAAGTATAGACCAAAATTGCTCAATCTCTCTTTATAAGATAACAACCCCCAATCTCTGGAATCAATCTTGTGAAACTCCTCTGAACTATCTTCAATGGAACTACGTCCCTCCTCAAACAAGAGGATCCAAACTGTATGCAACAAACCAGGTGCAGTCTCACTAAAGCCTTGTAAATTACAGCAATACTTCTGTACTTTTACATTTGATTCCTTTAGCAATAAATATCAAAATTCCATTTGCCTTCCTTATTGCCTGCTATACTTGCATACAACTTTTCTGCAAATCATGCACAAGAACACCCAGATCTTTCTGCTCTGAAGCACTGTGAAGTTTCTGTCCGGTTACAACCAAAATGGATAACCTCACAACTATCCACGTTAAACTCCATCTGCTAAATTTTGGCACAATCTAACCTATCCATATCTACATGTAAATTTCTTATTTCTTCATTGCAATTTACTTTCTCACCTATTTTAGTGTCATTCGCCAATTTGGCGATCTTACTGTATGTTCCCACAACCAAGTCATGAAGCAAACTCTGTGGCACCCTATTAGTTATGTATTGCCAATCAGAAAAAGACCCATCTATCCAGCTTCTCTGTTTTCTGTTGGTTTGCCAATCCTCTATCCAAGCTAATAAATTATGCCCAACCCCATGTGATTTTACCTGTGTATTAACCTCTTGTGTGGCACCTTATCAATTGCCTCCTGGATGTCCAGGTATACTATCACATTATCCACTTTACTTGTACATTTTTGAAGAAGTCTTGCAAATTTGTCAAGCACAATTTACCCTTCATAAAACCGTGCAGATTCTGACAAATTACATTTTGACTTTCTAAGTATTCTTCTATTATTTCCTTAACAATGGACTTTAGCAATTTCCCAATGGTAGATGTTAAACTAACTGGCCTATAATTTCCTACTTTCTGCCTCCCTCTGTTTATGAATAAGAACATTATATTATTATTTTTTTTCCAATCCACTAGAACCGCTCCCAAGGAATTTTGCAGCTTTATAACTAATGGATCCACCATCTCTGCTGCCATTTCTTTTAAGACTCTAGGCATTAGGCCCTAGGGACTAGTCTGCCTTTGATCCCATCAGTTAGGTCAATGCTTTGTCCCTAGTGATTCTGATTGTTCCCAGTTCCTCCCTTTCTACAATCTCTGCATTACCATATCTATTTAGAATGATGCTAAAGTACTCCACTGTGAAAAATGAGGTAAAATATTGATTTAATATTTCCATCCTTTCTATTTTTCCCACTACTAACTCCCCAGTTTTATCCTTCAATGGACCAATATTCACTTTAGCTACTGTCTTCCCCTTTCTACACTTAAATGTTTTGCTATCCTTTTGTATATTTTCAGCTAGTTTTCGTTCATAATTTACCTTTGCTATTTTAATTACATTTTTAGTAATCCTCTGCTGACCTTTAAAACTTTACCAAACTTCCAACATGCCACTGTTCATTATGACAGTTTTTATGTTGTCTTTAACTTCCATGCTAACTATGGAGATTTCCCCTCCTCATAATTTTTTCTTCCTCTCTGGAATATATTTTAGTGAGGAGTAATTGAATATCTCCTTATAGACCTTAATCTACCACTGCTCATCAACTGCCCAGTCGACTAGGGCCAAATCTGTCCTCATGCCTATGTAATTACCTTTGTTTAACTTCAGTACATTAGTATGGGACTCCAGTTTCTTGCCCTCAAACAGAATTTGAAATTCTAGCATGCTATGATCACTCTTCCCAAGTGGATCCTTTAGTCTGAGATCATTAATTAATTCTATCTCATCACAGAATCCCCGCTTCCAACTTTGAGATGCATGGACAAACATCGATGAAGCAGCTGAAGATGGTTGGACCTCAGTCATTACTCTGAGGAATATTTACAGAGATGTCTGGAGATGCGGTGACAAACCTCCAACAACCACAACCATTTTCCTTTGTGCACTCTATGACACCAGCAACGGACAAGGGAGCTTTTCTCCTTATTCCCAGTGGTTCCTGTTTTCCTAGGGCTGTTTGATCCCACACTTGGTCAAGTGCCTTGAAGTTAAGGGCAGTCACCATTATTTCCAAATGTGTCCCATTTTACTGTAAATGTTTGAATTTAAGCGGCACAGCGGGTCAGTGGTTAGCACTGCTGCCTCACAGCACCAGGGACCCTGATTCGACTCCCCGCTCAGGCGACAGTCTGTGTGGAGTTTGCACATTCTCCCTGTGTCTGCATGGATTTCCTCTGGGTGCTCCGGTTTCCTCCCACAGTCCAAAGATGTGCAAGCTAGGTGGATTGGCCATGCTAAATTGCCCGTAGTGTTCAGGGATGTGTAGATTAGGTGGGTTATAGGGGGATGGGTCTGGGTGGGACGAACCAAGGGTCAGAATGGACTTGTTGGGCCGAAGGGCCTGTTTCCGCACTGTAGGGATTCTATTCTATATAATTCTATATGAATGTTTCAACCACAGCTGGGCAGAGGTGAACAATATATTGAAGGTGGAAGTGATCAATTTCAGTGGTGGACAAGATTTAGATGAGGAAAACAAATCTAATTCTGAGGTTGCAAACAATTTGATTCAGCCTGAGATGGGAGCTGAGAGAGTGATTGAATCAGTTACAAAAGTGTGGAATTTGTGCCAAGAGCCAAAGCTAATGGCTTCAATCCCTCCAGTGTTTAGACAGAACAAATTGTGACTCATTTAAGACTACATGTCATATAACAGTCTAAAATCATTAAAGCAATTTAAGATCATTATTCTTGTTAAATTGCTCAAACAGCTTTATCCCTCTGCATCTCTGCAATCTGTTCTGACATGTGTTCCAAAGTGTATGATACTCTTCTCAAAATCCGGTTTACTATGAATCTATCACCCACTTTAACATCAGCGCCAGAGTTTTCAATCGTGACCTTCTGCATTCTCAAGTTTTCTTCTGAAATTTCTCTCTCTTTCAAAAGCCATGCTCTTAATGCATATTTTAAATAAAAGAGAGTTTCGATGGAGTAGACCGAGAAAATATTGCTCCCACTAGCAAATGAGTCAGTAACCAGACCATAATTGGCAGAAGAACAAAACAGCAGATGAGAAGAGTTTTTGACAGCATAAGTTGTTAGGATCTGGAATGCATTGTTTGCAAGGGTGGTGGAGGAAGCAGGTTTAACAGTAATTTTCAAAAGGGAATTGAATATTCAGTTCAAAAGGAAACATTTGCAGGGTTGCGAGGAAATAGATATAGAGTGAAATTAATTGGAAAGCCATTTCAAAGAACTGGCACAAGCATGATGAGCTGAACGATCTTCATTGCTCTACAATTCTATGATTTATCTAACACCTTTCTCATATTCCTCTCCTCCTGCAGGGCAGCTGTCTCAATTTCTTCAACCAAAACACATTGAGATATTTCACTAGATGAACAGTGCTATGCAAGCACCAGCTATCGTTCTTTAATAAGGAAGTTATATTGCTTTCCTGAATTCTGAATGTGTGATATGCTGACACAAGTACAGGGAAGCAATGGCAATTGGATGTTCCAAATCTTTACTTAATAATCAAGAGTTCTCTCAATAGTATAATTAGTAAATGCAATGCCTTCTTCACTATTAAACCAGACTCTTAAAGTATGGAATGCAGAACTTTGCCTCAGCATCCTGGTATAGATGGACAAGAATAATTTGTCAAAGTTTCCACTTCTGATCAGTATTTAGTTACACTTGATACAACACTACTCAGTGGATATTAAAGAAAAATAGGAACAGGAGTAATGCCCTTTGTGTTCATAGATGCAGACAAATTTAAATCCAATGACAAAAACCCCTCTAAGGAAGGGTCACCAGACCCAAAAAGGTAACTCTGATTTTTCTCCACAGATGCTGCCAAACCTGCTGAGCTTTTCCAGCAATTTCTGTTTTTGTTTCTGATTTACAGCATCTGCAGTTCTTTCAGTTTTTAAAATTTAAATTCAAGCTGACACATGACGAAATGGTTGAGAAACTAAAGATTTTCAAACTATGTGCCAACATAAGGGCTTTCAGAAACAAAGGGAACAGGAGGAGGAAAGAGAAAGCATGCATTGAGGCTTTACTGACTGAGAACAAAACTACACCTTAGTTTAGCTTCAGTTTGTACATGTCTTTAGCAACTTGGCTCAGAGGTGACACTAGTTATAGAACCGGAGTTTTCAAACTAATCAAACTGAAAGGTGATACTTTTGTGAACATAACTAAATCTTTTCACAATTACATCAATTGTCAAAGAAATACCATAAAAACCTCAGACAACAAACAAATGCAAAAGTAAAACCTGTGATTTATAAAGCTAGTTTTCACTCTGGGATCTGAGGTTTTATTCAGTATTACCATCAGATGGGATCGTAACACTCCCAATTGAAGTTTTTTTATGAAACCTTATGGTTTATAAAATATACATCAGGTTCTAGAGATAACAGATAAAACAAAAACCAAGCTGACTACAGTTCACTGACTCTGACACCCGACTGCTGAAATCCAGCTTCAGGCAGGTGACATTCAGTCCTCAAAAGCAAAATTGCCTGACCCCTGTAAAAAAATCATTAGTACAACAGCACGAGTTGCTGTATGTATTCTCCCTTCCTCCAAGTTGTGCTTTTCTCCATCCCTTTTCCAGATTGTGTTTGTTCCATCCTTTCAGTGCCAGTTTTCATGCTTTCTCAAGACTGGTGGGCAGCAAATATTGGCACCATAGTAACAGTTGTTTCAGCATAACAGATGTCAATGTAGGTCCAAAATGCTGTACATGCCATTTCTGAAGCAGGCTGTGCTAAACACCATCTTGGTGAGGGCCTTTGTGCAGATTTTGTGTCTGTCCATTGGATGTCTGCATAATGGACAGGTTAGACAAAACAGACTTCAGTCAGCGTCTAATGGTGATAACATTAGACTGAAATCCCCTCCATTTATTTTTGTTTTGCTTGGTATCTGAATACTCACTAGCTTCAGGTTTCGTTGCATGCCTATAGTATCTTTAAGGGGTTGAATTCTGAGTGCATTCACAGCAGCACATGCACAGTTTACAGGGGCTGCTTCATCAGACGTAACATTTTGGATCTCCGTATTCTCTCTTACATATGTAAAGGTGAACTTGAGGTGGCTCCAACTCCAGAACAGACCTCTCCAAAAGCACTATTTAAAAATATCACCATCAAATTGGAGATTAGTTGCTGATTACTTTTCAATGTTTTGGATTTTGTGTAAATTTTGGATGTTTGAAACAGTTCACGACTATTGAACAAGTCTACAGATCGGTGCTGCACATGGGGAATGCATTGCTTGGGACTGTAAGAGATCTAAGCACAGTACTTGCTCCCAGTCAGGAGTCCTATAATAGAAATTGTCAAAAGGCTGTAGTATGAGAGGATGGTGTAGATGGCAGCAAATAAGGACACAAACAGCTCACAGACAGAAGAAAAAGAAACTCTGAAGGTGATGCCTTATTCACCTTGAGTATTACAAGGAGCATTTCCTTTAGCTTTAGTTAAGCCAGCAGCTGTGTGTTCAGCATTGTCAGTTAAAACAGGAGCTTGTCTCAGAATTCTGCCACCTCATGGAACTTGTTCTACAGCCTTGGTGTTATATAAGGGTGCAAGGGTCAGCAATGGTTAATGCTGAGGTGTGCTTGAAGCATAACCCAATGTGATGATGTCACATGGGCACAGAATAGCTCAGATTCCCCAAAGGAGGAAGGCCTGCCATTGAAGTCTCCCCCATAGTCTTGGTAACAGTGACATCATACCAACGTAACTTGTACCTAGTTGCTATCATGCAATAAACTACCTTCTTGATAAATTACCAAGTGGTTTTCCTCTACCACACTAGGCCAAGAAGGTCCAGTAAATCCCTATTAGGAAAATGGATGGTGGAACGAAATCTACCAGATGGACCAAACACCATGAAGACTCCTCCAACTATCCTCAATATGGAGGTGCTGGTGTTGGACTGGGGTGGACAAAGTCAAAAGTCACACAACGCCAGGTTATAGTCCAACAGGTTTATTTGAAATTACAAGCTTTTAGAAAGCTGTTCCTTTGTCAGGTGAAGTGGAGGATAGCACATAGCCACAGAATTTATAGTTGGAGAGATCATTGCAAGATAATTCTAGGTAATTAAGAGTCTCAACAGATAGTACAAATGATGTGAGTGGAGTGTTGACAGGTGGAATGACAAGCCTTTGCAGGTGATCAAAAGTGTCAAACAGTGTGAGTAAAGTGTCAACAGCCGAATAGCAAGTGAAGGATGACCAATTATCTGATTAACTAACACAGAGAGATGGTTATAGCAAATCAAGAATAATATGGTGTTAGAGACAAACCAAATGGCTGGAATAACATGATAAGTATAAGAGCTGCATGATGAGGGTCTAACTAAGGTAACAAGTAATCCAGAACTTTACAAACTCATCCTAATTATTCTCAACTCAGAATGAAGACAATGCTGCCAGTGACTATGAAGGTGGCTGTGGCTCTTAATTTGCAATTATCTCTTTCCAATCAAAATAACTTATGTGGCAACTATTTCCCAGTTTGCCTTTGAACTGCTGCATCAGAGAGCTGACAGAAGCTCTGTATGCAAATACAGAGGACTTTTTATCTTGTCTTTGAAGAGAGAAAAGCAGGACTGGACCTATGCTTTTGCTAGGATAATGGGTTTTGACATGATGCAAGGGACCATTGACTGCACGTTTGTAATTTTGAGAGTAATGCATCTCAGTATTGAGACATACCAGAACCACAGAGGCTGTAACTCATTCAATATGCAGTTGGTTTGTGATCACACACAACACATCTTGATGGTGAATGCATGCCAGCCTGCCAGAAATAAAGTGTCTAATGCCAGGCTATTTGCCCAAAACGTTTCAGCCAACAGGTCACAGTAAAGGATGGTTGCTAGGCAATAAGGACAATTGGTGAATGACTCCCTCTGAAAGTAATTGCACATGGTTAGCATCCATACAATACAAAATGATACCACAAGAAACATCAAGGAAGAGACAATTGAGGAACAGAACTAATGGCTTTTGACTGATATGGAGAAGCCTTCCAGATTTTACTGGAATTGATACTTTGATTTATGGTGAACGCTGTACCCTTCACATTTGGCTACCACAAGGGCATCATCTTTGCCATTGTGGAATTGGCAAAAACCTAGAAAAGTAGAGGAGGATAAGAAAAAAAGAGGAGAAGAAGCATAAGGAAGCAGAGGGATGGAAGTAGTTACCAGTGTATTTAATTTCTGGTGCACTAATTGATTCCAGTTTCCACGAATAAAACCAGAAATAGCTAATCAGCTCCATACCTCACCACTTTTCAGTTATTGACCATTACAATGCCCTTTATGTCATAATCCTGAAAGCAATGAAAAAAACAAACATTTCGTATCAAATTATCCAACATAATATTTATACAATACTCAACTAATCACTTTGAGCTTTCCCTGATTCACTTGGCCTGTCTTAGTGCTCCCAGTGAGATAGCAATAATTGAAACTTAGCTAGTGGAAAGCTGCTCACTCTCGATGGGGAAGGAATGCAAATGACCTTGCAGGACACCCTCAGTCCTGAACATTGTAAGTATAACTTTGGACTGCGCCACCTGACATAGAAAGCAGCAATCCGAGTTGACCGACAACATCGGGAACACTTGAGTAGTGACAGTAGGAGGAGCACAAATGTTGTCATCCTGAGATAGAATAGCCGGTTCAAGTTCCAGACCAGCACTGCACTGTTGTGGGGGGCGGTGGGGTTGGGGGTGGCACACAGCATTCCTAGTAATCTGATGGAAAACAATTGTTGGACTGCAGTGAGCCTTCGAAAACTCCTTTGTGAGCTGACATCTGCAGTAATGATGGCTTCAGTCTGAGATTTCATGGCAACGATCTGCAATTACATGAGTTCAGTCTTAGCTTCCTTTGCAGCAGTCAGATGTTAAATAGCTTCTGATTGTCCAACAGTGGAAAGTGAGGCATTGGCTCTTGCTAGGTTCCACAACTATTAATGTCTATAACTTTCACACTGGGCTCCAAGCTCTACACAAAGCTCTATTGCCAGGTTGAAGCCAGATTTCCCCATGCTCTTTGACAGTCACAGTAGGCTTTCTTAGAGACAAAAAAGCTGCTGATGCTGGAATCCAAGATAGACAAACAGGAGGCTGGAAGAACACAGCAAGACTGTCACCCATCCTGGAGAAGGGTAATACCCAAAACATTGACTGCTCCTTTCCTCCAGATGCTGCCTGCCTTGCTGCATTCTTCCAGCCTTCTGTTTGTCTACAGTATGCTTTCTGGCAGGCTTTCCAGTCTACAAAGCATTTCATATCTAATCATCAGCTTACTCTTATAGGATGGCCTATCAAAATTCTCATCGGACTCCTGGGCAGTGGGATACATGTACAACACCTTACCTTCTAATGAGCTGGCATGACCAGGCTGCAGCCCTCTTGTGCCTGGTAGCCCAACGCTAAAACCATCTCCTACATTGGAGTGAACAGCTGCAGCCTCTACGAGAGCGAGCACAGGATCTCCTACTTCACATCTGGCACCTTGACCAGGATCTCTAAAGTGGCAATAGAAAACCCAAGGCCCAATCAGTCTCATGTGTTTAGAGGTTCAGGTTTCCTTCATATTTGCAGCCGCACAATTTGAATTAAGCCTTTTGCAAGTGGCTGGTGTGAAATACTATCTGTGAGACCCAATCTTCTGCACTCCAACTATGATAGAACCAGCCAACTGATCTAATAAACTAGGGGACCAAATGCATGTGGGGGACAAGGTGAGTTCAATGAATGTCTTGCTCAGTGGTTGGAGAGCTGACAAGGGTTACATCCCCATTCCCACACTCCACATTGTCTCCTTCAGAAAGGTCTGCTGCATTGAGTAGTCATTGTCTAGCCCTTGCTGGTATCAAGGACTCAGGGGGCAGAGGTCCTGACCCCTGTCCCCAAAGCTGTCAGTTAATGGCTACATCTGTGGAGAGAGAGAAAAAAAAACAATGTTAAGTTTGTTTCTCTGTCTCTCTTTGCAGATGCTACGGGGACCTGCTGAGTTTCTATAGCACGACCTGTTTATATTTCAGATCTGTAGCATCTGCTTTCATTTGAGCACCGGGAGCAATTGGCAATGCACCCACCCAACATCTCAGGTCAGCAAGGGACCCAGGCTAGAGGTGATCGAGAGCTGCCAGGATTGGGGTCATGGTTGAGAGGAGAGAAGCGCGGCTCAGTAGCAAGGACAGGGGATGCAAGCCAGCACTGCCCCTCTTTTCCTATGCCAGATCCATTGATGAAGCACTGAGTCCTTGGCAAGAACGACCTGTCTAAGATCTCGCAAACAAATCTCATAGGGCTTTGCCTCTTGGGCTCTTATACAGTGAGTTCTCTGCCCACTTCTGGTTGAATACCAGTGGTGACAAAGTGAAGTCATTAAATGGGCATTAACTGGTCACTTGAGGACCTCAGTAGTAGTGGAGCAGGAAGCTCATCCATGATCCTTCTTGTCCCAAACATAACCAAGGCACAGGCAGAATGGCATGTGTTCCTATCTATCTCCTTCCTGCCTCAATAAACGACCCCATCGCAAAACCTGAACCAGTGTAGGGCATTAAATCCACTCTCTGGATATGTCCATTTTTGGTCGCTGAAATTCTCAGCCCTGATCTCTGGTAAAATACAAGCAGTTATGTATTTCTGATTTATATCTGATTAAATAATATTTCATATTATGCAGATCACAATTAAATATTGCAGGTTAGCTGCCCAGTTGGCTTTTTTAAAAAAAACTGCCAACATTTTCCGCAGCCTGTAAATTCCAAAAGTGCATTCAGGGACTGATCTCAGCCAGCTCCTAGCAAGCATAAGCTTTAAAGCAAGGAACTTATTGACATTTTGTTGCCAAGGAAACACTGCTTTCATTTTGCTTGTACTGCTCATTCTTTCTTATATTCCATTTCTGTCATGGATAAAATTTGTATTCTAATATTGCATAAATTTGTCTGATCCATTGGACACAGTAAAGGGCAGACCAGTGCTGTATTTTGTATTGTAGTGGGCTGAAGGCAATATAAATTGTAATTATGAGTAACACAGCCAGAAATAGAATTGGACTGATCTCTAAAGACTTCAGAAAATTAAATTATTGTGAGGAACAGTAGCGTAAGCAGCATTTATATGGAGACTTTACAGAAGTGGCTACTCAACCAAGCACAGCTCTTCTAGTGCTGCTCCTTTTTTTTGCGACTGTTACACAGAGAATGAACATTATCTAAGAATATTAAGCATGGATTGCAGCAAACAAGACAGATTTAGAGGACATCCCCATGAGAGAAAATTTGAGCAATTCACTAAGACCTTTCAGATACCAAAGACGTCTTGAACATAGGACTCAGAATAATTCAGACAGTTGCTTTTGGAGTTTTGATGCAAAAGGTTGTGTCATCTATTATTTCAATTTACCCAAAGCCATCACAAGCATATCTAAAACATATAGCGAAAGGACCTTGTGTTTTATGAGTGTATGAAGTTATATCGACGTCAGGCCGGATTTTACTGCAAAGTCAGTAATTGTTTCCTTGAAGCTTTGAGATTTTTGTGTTTTCATCTCCTGAAGTGCTTAGTATGGTTCATTATTGTGTGGCTGCATCATTCAAAATGATTTAGAATTTCGTTACCTTTGATTCACATTCAACCATCTAAAGAAACATACAGCAGAACATTATCGGGACCTGAACCATGTGAGCTATGGTAAAAAATATGGCAGAATCACATGAGAACACCAGCAAGGCCTATCTCGACTTCAGGATTAACTTGCTGCATCTTTCAAGTATGTTCTGACATTGAGTCAAAATTCTCACAAGGCCACGGCAAGTTAACTGTTAAAGATGGAGGAAGGCTTGTTAACATTCTCATTAATTGCATTGTTTTATTCATTCACAGGAGGAGGGTGTCACTGGCTAGGCCAGCATTTATTGCCCACCCCTAATTGTCCAAAGGGCAGTTGAGTGTCAACCACATTGCTGTGTGTCGAGAGTTTGACGAGATAAAGCAAGAGATCTCACTAATTTTCTTGAAGAGAAACAGACATCAAACGCGATAAAACTGTCACTTTGCTAAAAACTGCATGATTTAGCCCATAGTGTAGATTGGCATTCATGGTGATTTGTTGTGCAAACATACATTTCCAAAAAGGAAGACAGGGAAAATCAAAAAATGAAGAAGCATCCCACAGTTTGGGGATCTTGGAAACATGAATTCAAGTGGGAAATTCAGCTAAGTCTTGATTTTGTCGTGTTCAATCAAGTGAGGAAGACAAATGTGTGGAAAAACACACTTAATAGTTTAAGAGGAATAAGGGAGAGAAGTCACATGAACACTAACTATTACAATATGGATAAAACCATCAAAGTCAAAAACTAATTACAATGGTGATGGTGTGTTGCACATATAAGTGCAACGACCATCATCGCTCAGATAAGGATGGCCCAACCACCATATTTTTGTTCCAGGTTTGGGACGAGAGTGAGGGAGGTTAGGATGGGCCCAAACCCCAAAAACACATCTGAAGTGGCAAAGGAGGCAGGCAGGTGATAAGGTTGGCAGGTTAGAATGCCCAACTTTGTTTACTGGAACATCAACAGTTATAAATATCAGGGTTTTGAATTACAAGGCCAGCAACATAGATCATAAAAACTCAATTGGACATAGATTCCTGAAGCTGCAGCAGGCACAAGGATGAAGTGGAGTTCTGGAAGACTTACCCCAACCAGCCCCACAACAAGTCTTTTATTCTCATCTGAGTGGAGAACTTCAGTGCCCATCTCCAAGACTGGCTCAATTGTACCCCTATTTACCAAGTTGTCAGGGTCCTGAAGGACATAGCTGTTAGAACGGGCATGTGATAGGTAGTGATGAAACGAACAACTGTGGAAAAAAAAAGCATACTTGACCTTGTCCTCACCAATCTACCTGTAGCAGATGCGTATATCTATGTCAGTATTGGGAGTGACCACTGCACAGTCTTTATGGAGATGAAGCCCAGCTTTCACATTGAAGTTATCATTTGTCATGTTGTGCAGCACTACCAATATGCTGAATAACAAAGATTTTGATCAGATCAAGCAACTCGAAACTGGGTATCCACAAAATGCTGTGAATCATCACCAGCAGCAGCAAAATTGTGTTCAATCACAATGTGTGATTTCATGGCCCAGCGTATCCCCTACTCTACCATGAAAGAAAAGAATCTCTCCCTCAACGTGAGCAAAATGACAGAGCTGGTTATCAGCTTCAGGATGCAGAATAGAGGACATGCCCCTGTCTGTATCAAAGGTGCGAAGGTGGAAGTGGTCGAGAGTTTCAAGTTTCTAGATGTGAATATCACCAATAATCTATCTTAACTTCGATGCTACAGTCAAGAAAGCACATCAAAGCCTCTACTTCCTTAGAGGGCTAAGGAAATTCGACGTGTCCGCAGTGACGCTTACCAATTTTTATAGATGCACCATAAAAGGCATCCTATCCAGATGCATCATAGTTGGGTGTAGCGACTGCTCTGCCCAAGATCAGAAGAAATTATGGAAAGTTGTGAATGTAGCCCAAACCATCACAGAAACCAGACTTCCTTCTACTGACTCCCTCTACATTTCCCATTGCCTCAGGAAAGCAACTAACATTATCAAAGACCCCTTCCATCCTTTCCATCGGGCAAAATATGCAAAAATTTGAAAACACGTACCAACAGATTTAAGAATAACTTCTTCCACGCTTATCAAACTTGTGAACAGACCTCTCATATATTACAGTTGATTTCTCTCTGCACCTTCTCTGTCGCTGTAACACTATATTCTGCATTCTGTTCTGTTACCCTGATGTACTTATGAAAGGTATGATTTGTCTGGTTAGCATGCAAAACAATACTTTTCACCATCTCAGTACATTTGATAATAATAATCAATTCAAATCAAATCATCAGCTCTGGTTCAATGGAGACTTCAGGAGGGCATGTCAGAAACAACACCAGGCATACTCGAGAAACGAGGAGTCAGTTTGATGAGCTACAACAGAGGTTTACTTGCGTGATAAGCAGCATGTGACCAACAGAGCTAAATGATCCCCAGCTAATGGATCAGATCTAAACTCTCCAGTCCCGTTACAGTGAGAGGCGAATGGTGGTAGACAATTAAACAACTCAATGGAGGAGGAGGTTTCAAAATCATCCTATTTTCTGTGTTAGGGAGCCCAGCACAACTGTGTAAAAAACAAAGGGTCATTTCCTGCAACTCATCCCTCACTCCCCGTCCCCGCAATAACAGCCAAAAAAGAACCCCCTTGTCCTCACGTACCACCCCACTAACCTCCGGATCCAACGCATCATCCTCCAACACTTCCGCCATCTGCAATCCGACACCACCACCAAAGACATTTTTCCCTCCCCACCCTTGTCTGCTTTCCGGAGGGACCACTCTCTCCGTGACTGTCTTGACTGCTCCACACTCCCCTGCAGCCCCACCACACCTGGCACTTTTCCCTGCAACCGCAGGAAGTGCTACACCTGCCCCCACACCTCGTCCCTCACCCCAATCTCAGGCCCAAGAAGACTTTCCACATCAAGCAGATGTTCACCTGCACATTTGCCAATATGGTATACTGCGTCCGCTGTACCCGTTGTGGCCTCCTCTACATCGGGGAAACCAAGCGGAGGCTTGGGGACCGCTTTGCAGAACACCTGCGCTCTGTTCGCAACAAACAATTGTACCTCCCAGTAGCGAAACATTTCAACTCCCCCTCCATCAGACGGCATGTCCATCCTGGGCCTCCTGCAGTGCCACAATGATGCCACCCGAAGGCTGCAGGAACAGCAAATCATATTCAGCCTGGGAACCCTGCAGCCCAATGGTATCAATGTGGATTTCACAAGCTTCAAAATCTCCCCTCCCCCAACCGCATCCCAAAAGCAGCCCAGCTCATCCCTGCCTCCCTAACCTGTTCTTCCTCTCACCTATCCCCCACCCCCACCTCAAGCCCCACCTCCATCTCCTATCTACTAACATCATCCCGCCCCCTTGACCTGTCCGTCCTCCCTGGACTGACCTATCTCCTCCCTACCTCCCCACCTACACTCACCTTTACTGGCTCCATCCCCGCCTCTTTGACTTGTCTGCCTCCTCTCCACCTATCCTCTCCTCTATCCATCCTCTATCCGCCTCCCCCTCTCTCCCTATTTATTTCAGAACCCTCTTCCCCTCCCCCATTTCTGATGAAGGGTCTAGGCCCGAAACGTCAAGCTTTCCTGCTCCTATGATGCTGCTTGGCCTGCTGTGTTCATCCAGCTCCACACTTTGTTATCTCAGTCTTTTCACCCAGATGTGCCAAGTCAATAATCCAAGATAGACAAACAGGGGGCTGGAAGAACACAGCAGGACAGACATCATCTGGAGGAAAGGAGCAGTCAATGTTTCAGGACTGGGCTGTGGATAAAGTGGGGGAGAGGGGTGGAGGAGGAATGATGGTGATAGGTGGATGCTGGTGGTAGGTACTACCTGGTTGGTCAATGGGAGGGATGGATCCAGTTGGATATCTCAGACACCTCCCTCCCCTTTCTTGTACCTCTCTGTTTCCATTTCTAGTGACAATTTACAGACCAACATTTACTATAAACCCACAGAATCCTATAGATACTTAGACTACACCTCGTCCCACCCTGTATTCTGCAAAAACTCCATCCCGTTTTCCCAATTCCTCAGTCTTCATTGCATCTGTCTGACAAGGAGGTGTTCCACTCCCAAGTATCCCAGATGTCCAACTTTTTCAAACAACACTCATTTCACACCTGTCATCCTGACATCCCTCCACTGCGCCTCCTCCATTCCCCGCTCCACAGCTCTTAACCACCAACACCCCCCTCCAACGATAATAAAGATAGGGTCCCCCTTGTCCCACTTTCCATCCCACCAATTTCCACATCCAATGTATCATCCTCAAATACACACACCAACTCCAATTAGACCCCACCAACCAGAACATCTTCCACTCCCCACCCCTCTCTGCCTTCTGAAAGGACCATTCCCTTCGCCACTCCTTAGTTCATGCCACACTCCCCACCAACCACTCCAAACCCCCACCCTGCCTCCCCCCCACCCCGCTACCTTCCCCTGTAACCCACGTAAATGATGCAATGCCTGCCCACAGACCACCTCCCTCACCTCCATTCAGGGCCCTAACCAGCCCTTCCAGGTGAGACAGAGCTTCACCTGCATCTCCTCCAACCTAGTCTATTGCACCCAATGCTCCCGACGTGGTCTTCTCTACATCAGTGAAACCAAACGTAAACTAGGTGGCCGTTTCGCCGACCATCTCCGCCTAGTCCATAACAGCCAACCTAACCTCCTGGTCACCGTCCATTTCAACTTCCCACACCACTCCCCATCCCACATGTCCACCCTCGGCCTTCTCCAGTGTCGCTGCGACTTGGAATGCAAATTTGAAGTACAACACCTTATCTTCCGCCTGGGCACCCTACAGCCTGGAGGACTCAACTTTGAGTTCTCCATTTTCAAATAACCTTCTCACCCATCCCCTGGCTCCCTTTCCAGCCACACTTCCTCCCTTCCATTCCGCCTACTGACCCTCCCCTCCAGCCACCAACCATTTTCATCCCTCCCATCGACCAACCAGATTGTACCTACCACCAGAGTCTGTCTATTACCACCATTCTACCTCCACCCCTGCAGCTCCCCCTACCCCCACATCCAGTCCTGAAGAAGGGTAATACCTGAAACATTGACTACTCCTTTCCTCCAGATGCTGCCTGGCCTGCTGTGTTCTTCCAGCTTCCTGTTTATCTACTTTGGATTCCAGCATCTGCAGTTTCTTTGTCTCTAAGTGAATAATCCATTTTGGTCTCTCCCTGAGGTCTTCAGTATCACAGATGCCAGTTTCCAGCCAATTTGAATAATTCCATCTGATGTCAAGAAATGGTTGGAGACACCAGATACTGCAAAGGCTATGGGTCCTGACAGCATTCCAGCAATAGTGCTCCAGACATATGCTCCAAAACTAAACACACCCCTCGTCAAGCTGTCCCAATACTGCTACAACACTGGCACCTAGTGGAAAATGTGAAAAATTGATCACTTATACTCTCACAAAATGCAGGACAAATCCAACCCGGCCAATTATCACCCGGCCAGCCTGCTTTCCATTATCAGTAAAGCGATGGAAGGTGTCTTTGAGGGTGTTATCAAGTAGCACCTTTTCAGCTATACATAAATAAACTGTTCACTGACACTTGGCTTACAATCTGCCATGCACATTCAAATTCAGACCTAATTTCAGCTTTTGTCCAAACAGGGAAGAAAGAGCTGAACTCCAGAGATGAGGAGAAAGTGACAGTAAGTTCACACTTAATCAAAGTTTAGGGACCCCAGCAAAACAGAAGTCAATGGGAGTCTTTTCCAGCACAGAGGAAGATGGATGTGGTTGTTGGAGGTCACATATTTCAGCCACAGGGCATCAGTGTAGGAGTCCTTCAGGGCAGTGTCCTCAGGCCAATCATCAGCAATTGCTTCATGAAAGACCTTTCCTCTATCATAAGGTCAGAAACGTGAATTTTCGATGATGGTTGCAATGTTCAGCACCATTGACAACTCTCCAGATAATCAAGCAGTTCATGTCCAAATGCAGCAAGACCTGGACAACATTCAGGCTTGAGCTGATAACTGGCAAGTAATGGTCATGCCACACAAGTGCCAGGCAATGACTGTCTCTAACAATGGAGAATCCACTCTTTGCCCATTGATATTGAATAGCATCATCAACTTTTGAATCTCCCACCTTCAATGTCGTTTGGGTTTCCATTAACCAGAAACCAAACTCAAACAGCCATGTGACTACCTGTGCAGGTCAGAGGTTTATAATTCTGCAGTGAGTAGCTCAACTCCTAACTCCTTAAAAGCTATCTACAATTAACAAGGCGCAAATCAGGAGTTTGATGGAACAATCTCCATTTGCCTGAATGCTCCAAAAAAAAACTCAAGAAGCTCAATACCATCCAGGATAAAGTATCCTGCTTCATTGTCACCGCATCTGACACTTTCATCATCCACTGTCTTCACACTGATGTACTTTGGCTACACTGTGTATAATCTATGACATGCACTGTAGAAGTTCACAAAGGCTCCTTAGACTGTATGTTCCAAGCCTGCAACATCTACCAACTAGAAGGACAAGGGCATTCTCGACAATCATTCGGGTAGAGTATAATCGTTCTCCATATGGATGTTTATTTGTGGGTCTTCAGATGACCGAAAAAGCCAATCTGGGATCCACAGATTTTATTGCAGTGCAGGCATTGGTGGGTGGTAATGGTGGTTGGAGGTGGTGTTGGTGGGCCTTCTTGATGTTCTGTCTCTCCTTGTGCAAGAGTCACTTCCATTTAGCAGCACAGCGGAGATTGGTTTCGTGGCTGTAGCTCCCTGCTGAATGATGTTTCCCCAGTGATTCCAGTTTGTAGCCACATACTCCCATTTGTTGATCTTGAAATGGAATTTCTTGAGGTTAGTCTTGATGTTAGCTTTGAAGCATTTCTTTTGGCCACCAGCGGAATGTTAGCCTTCTTTTAGCTGGGAGTACATGGTCTGTTTTGGGAGGCATGAGTTGGGCATTCGGATGCCATGAGAGCTGCTGTTGAATTATGGTGGTGATGATGCTGGCTATGTCAGCCTCCTCCAAGATGCTGGTATTAGTGCACTTGTCTTCCCAGGTGGTCCACAGGATTGTTTTGTAAGGGTTTCTGGAGGTATTGTTCCAGTTCTTTCAGGTTCCTACTGTAGGTAGCCTACATTTCAGCTCCAAATAACAGTGTGGGAAATTCAACGGTTTTGTAGATGAGAAGATTAGTCAGGGACTGTAGGTTATACTATTCAAACACCCTTCTTCTGAATTAGGCATAGGCTCCACTGGCACAGCTCAGATGGTGCTGTATTTCTGCATCGATATTGGCCTTGGAGAAGAGAAAGCTGCCGAGGTGGGAAAAGCGATTCACTTTTTCAAGGGGATGGTTGTTGACCGTTATTGCAGTAGAGGCAGAGGGACTATTGGGTGGTGGTTGATGGTGTACTGGAATCTTTTTTATGTTCGGCACAAGGCCTACAAGCTTTGGTAAAGCCATCCAAGATGCACCGCAGATCTTCCACAGTGTGTGCTGTGGTGGCAGTGTCATCAGCATATCGAAACTCCAAGATGGAGCTGGTGGAGATCTTGCCCTGAGCCTTGAACCTATTAAGGTTGAACAGTCTACCGTCCATATGGTAAATTATTTGAATTCCTTTGGGCATGTTTCGACCCAGTGAGATGGAGGATGGGGGAAATGAAAATGGTGAACAGAGTGAGTGCGATGGTCGCTCCCCATCTCCATGGTGAAAGGCTCAGACTCCAATCCACTGTTGCTAAGCACTGGTGCAGATGTGTCATCATGCAGCATCCTCAGCATCCTGATGAACGTATCAGGGCAGCCACAATGTAACTGTATCTGCCTGGCAGCTAACTGCTTCAAAGGCCTTAGTTAAGTCAATGAAAACCATGTAATGTGATTTTTTTTCTGTTCCTGATAGGTTTCTTGTAATTGATGTGCTGTGAAGATCATGTCTGTTGTTCCTCTGGATGGGTGGAAGACACCCTGAGATTCAGGGAATAATTCCTTAGATAATGGCAGAAGTCCATTAGCAAGGACACGTGCAAGTCCTTTGTCAGTGGTTGACGGAAGGAAGGTGCCGCTGTAATTCCCAGTCAGCCTTGTCACCCTTTTTGAATGTGGTCACAATCAGAGCATCCCTGAGCTCCAAGACGAGTTCTTCTTTGAGCCAAATTTTCAAGAATAAAGCATGTTCATGGAGCTGTTGGCCTCCTTCCTTTAGGATCTCTGCAGGAATCCAATCAGGACCCGCAACCTTGTTGTTCTTAGGCTCCTTATGGCACCTTGTACTTCAGTCACACTGGGAGGTTCTCCCATGTCACCTTACATAGAACTCTGGGGAATTTGGTTAATGATTTCCAAGTTAACATTGGTATTAAGTTTGACGAGCTCTTGCAAATACTCTCTCCAGTGGGAATTTATTGCCTTATTGTTCTTGAGCAGTTTTTGTCTGCCTTTAGAGTGCAGGGGGTTTAGACCACAGTAGCTTGGTCTGTATACTGCCTTCATGACGCTGGAGAAGCCTCTTGTGCTACCGGCATCTGCCAGCTGTTGGATTTCTGAGGCCTTATCAGTCCACCATTTGTTTTTGAGCTCCCTTACCTCATCGGGACATCAGCCTTAGCTTTGGCATAGGCCCTTCTTTTGGCCTTGCAGTTGATATCATTCTGCCAGTCACAGAAGGCTGCCCTTTTCTTGGAGATGAACTATTCAATTTCCGCATCATTATCATCGAACCGTCCTGAAGGTTTCTGGTCTTCTACCTGTGGGTGTTAATGCAGGTATTGAGAATGTTTGATTTAAGCAGACTTCAGTGTTGTTTTATGTCCTCTGGGTACTCCCTAGATAGGCTTTTAGTAAGCGAGGCTTGTAGATATTGTGTAGTGACTGCGTTACCTAGGGTTGAATCTTGGCCTGGTCTGCTTCTTCTGAGCCCTTCTCTTTCTGTGTACTCTGATGGACATTGTGGAATGGATAAGGTGGAGATCAGTCCAGCAGTCTTCTGAGCCAATCATAGTCCTGGTGACATATACGTCCCAATGGTTCCTGGAGCGAACAATGACATAATCAATGAGATGCCATTGTTCGAGCATGGGTGCCTCCAAGAAGCATTGAAATTTTTTTCTGACAGAAGAGTGTTTTTATGATGGTGAAGTTATACTCAGCACATTTTGTGAGAAGGAGGACTCCATTGGAGTTGATGTTGCCAATACTTTCCCTTGCTATGGTGCGATTCCAAAGGTTGTAGTCTTGATTAACACTTGCATTGAAGTCTCCAAGAAGAATTATCTTGTCCTCCTTGGAAATGGTTGACAACATTGTGTCAAGGCTGGCACAGAAAGTCTCCTTCATTTCCTCCTCCGAGTCAAGGGTTGGGGCATAAGCACTCACAACTGTAACCATCTGGCTGTTGGTGAGCCTCAGGCAAATGGTCATGAGCTGGTTGTTGCTCCCCTCAGGAAGGTCAGAGAGGCAGCAGATGAGCTTGTTCTTAATTGTGAATCCAACACCATAAATTCTGGTCTCATCAGCAGCCTTCCCTTTCCAGAAGAAGGCGTAATTACCTTTCACCTCTTTCAGTTGCCCTTCATCTGTAAGACGGGTTTCGGAAAGAGCAGTTAGGTTGATCTGGTATCTATTCTGTTCTCTGGTTATGATTGCATTTCTTCTCTCAGTTTGCTCACTGTTAGCTGGGTCCATCAGGGTTCTCATATTCCAGGCTCCAAAGTTTATTATTCTTTATTTCTGACCACACGTGGGAGATCCCTCTATGTGGTAATCCGGTCAGGAGCTTTGCTGCAGGCTATATTTAGGACACCTTTTCTGGTCCTGACCCTACAAGGGTGAGCAGGGTGAATCCTAAATAAAGCTAAACAGTCGTGGGCACAGCTGCAGAAATGTTCTACCTGTCCCATCCAGGAGCAAGTGACTGAATTCAACACCCATGGCCTAATGTGTCAGTTTGTAACTTGGGGCTTCTAGATATCATAGTTCTGCACCCATACTCCCTCAACCAGCACTAACTGATTGCTATAGGACTTTTGCCTGGGATGTAAGTAGGACTGGTACCTCTTGGGAGGACGCCTGTGCGTGACATTTTTTAATGTGGGGAGACTTGTGCACAGACAGCCACCACACGGACCTTGGCAGATAGGAGTCTGTTGCAGCCATTGTGATGTTTTAATTTAAGTTCAGTTATCATTCTCCGCCTGCTCCACCACTGAGGTCACCATTGATTGCACTTTGTCTGGAACCTCCTCCTAGACCTTACCATAATGAGTGGTCCTGCCAGGAGCTATGGTCCAGACAGTTAAGCTCTCAGGTTCCAGGGTACACACAAGCCTCTCCACCACTATGGAAAGGATTCCCTTCAAGCCACTTGCCATCCTGACTTGGAAGTATATCACCATTCCGTTACTGTCACTGGCACAATATTCAGAAACTTGTTCCCAAACAGCATAGTGGGTGTACCTACACCACATGTCCTGCAGAGGTTCAAAAAGGCAATTCACCTTGTCATGGGCAACTAGGGATGAGAAAAAAATGCTTATCCACCCAGTGGTGCCACATTCCTGAATGAATAAAATAGAAAATGACTAGTAAGACATAATGACTAAGACCATCTGAATCCAGCGACATGTTTGTCCATTGGGATCTAGAACTGGACTCCTTGGGTTTCCACCCAGGACTCTGTGGCCATTATTTTATGCAATAGTCAGCAGCAGAAGTGCTCTCTTTCCAACCTGGAGGTGGAGCACCAAGTAGATCCAGAATGTCAGGAGGGTGAGTCAGGAAAATTGCCGAGGATGGCATTTTCAGGTGCCAAGCCTAACATTCTGACCTTCCCAGCATTGTCCTACATAGAGTACCTCACGTCAATACATATTGCAGCTTCAGTCATTCTCCTCAGGTAGTATGATGGCACAGAAGTGATTATAAGATTGAGAGGACTAATGGTATCCTTGATACAACCATTCCCGACTAAGAAACAAAATATTTCTTCATAGAAAGGAATACCATGAAAAACATAAATCACCAGGGCATTCATAGGTGTCTAGTAATCACATTGCCTCGTAAAATTTATCATATGAAAAGGTATATGGATAAGCTGATACTGTATGCGTTATCTGATGTCATAACATATTAACCATACAATATTCTCAGGGTATGAGGAAAACGTAAAATTTTAATATTATGTGTTAACATTGTGTAGTAGAACTCATTTCCAAATTATATTGTAAAAGTCATGTTAGAAATACACAAATTTCCTTACCTGTGTGTTCTAATTTGTAACAATACACTGATGTTGACATTTAAGTTTTTATGAGGCCTTATCTTACGTGTTGCAAGCAGAAAGCTGAATCCTTATCATTATTAAACTCAGCTGGTGTCTCAATGGATAAAATACCACAACTTATATCGTGTCACAAATGCCACTGCGCAGCAATACACTGTGTTAATAACAACAACATACTGAATATAACACCACTCAACTGATAATCTACACAGATATAAATACCGTGACATTTTCGTTGTTTCTCTCTGTGAAAATTAAAGATGCAAATTACTCCTGTACTTCAATACAGAGGCATTTTATTGACATGGAAATTGGAATAATTTACTTGCATTTCCTCTGATCCTTTCTACTATGCTAAAATTAAAGGAAGCCTATGGTTTCCCTCCCAATTTGGCCAAAAGAAAACCTTGTTTCGAGATGTTAAATTCCAAACACATATGTTTACAAGTTTTAGACACAGAATTAACTTCGACATAAAATTGTGGTCTCAAGGCATGTTTCGCTTGTTGCATTCACCAAGCAGCTTATTCACACAGCAATTATAATATCAGACATTATGCTGTCAACTCAGAAATTGTTAAATGTTCACATTTCTTGTATATGAAGGATTCAGAGATTAACTAAAACTTCCATTTTAAAGCTCCACAGAATGACATGAAGTATACGCACTAGTGGGCAAATTCCAAAGCTCCTAAGCCAAGGAAAATATCTGCAAATTGAGATATGGTGGTTATATTATCAGAGCAGTAATTAATTACCTGGACCAATGCTCTGGTGACATAAATCTCACTGTGAAAGCTGGGAAATTTAAATTTAGTTAAATAAATAAACTGAATAAAATCTAGTGTCAATAATAACAACTATGAGATTACTGGATGTCCAAAAACACCCGTTTGGTTTCCCTCATATCCTTTAGGTTAGGGAATTCAATCCATAATACAATCTGACCTTTCTGTGATTCCAGAACTGCAGTACTGCGCTTGAGTCCAGCAAGTTGTCAAGAAGGCAGATCACTACCTACCTCTCAAGCACAATTAGGGGTGAGTAACTGGTACTGACTTTGCCAGCTATTACATTATTAATAAAAATAATATATGTTGTAAGGAAAAACTAACCAGAAAGGAATAATGCAACTCTAGAGTATGCGTCCCATGACTAATGGGCAAATAAAAGGAATTCAAGAAGAATCAGAAAGCCTGATGAAATCTGTCTGTGCACATTAAACAAGAGATGCATTTCTCCTTTTTCCATGAATTAGAAAATAGCCCACTATCCCACTGCAACATCACCCAGAGTGCCCTCCCGGTGTACATTCAAGTGAGTGAGAAGTTATACAGTATGGGGCAGCAGTAAGGCCATGGTGTGGCAGGGTTTGGCATTTTATTATGTTGCTGATGATCTCAAAGTCTCAGACATTCATTTTGCATTGATAATGCCAAAAGTCAAACTATTAATTTATTTGAACATAAAGGAACACCACTTTCACAGTGAACAGATATTTTACAATCCAAACAGACTATCAATCTATAAAGTTTTCTGAAATGCCTAATGAAGGCTCTACGAATAGGAGAGCTTCCTCGTCAGCCAGAACAGGTAGTGCATAGCCTCTTCACGTAAAAAGGCTTTGAGGGCAGGTTCTTGCTATGAGCAAGCATCACCCTTATTCCAAGGGATTACCAGACATATACTCGACATCCAATTCCAATGAATACAGCATATCAATAGCAAATTTGAAGGCAGTTATACATCACCTTTGTGCTGAGAAATTTCACCTTCCTGATCCATTCATCGTAGAGAGTCCAATGTCCAACCAAAACTTTGGATGGGGCATTAAGGTTTAGGTTTATTCCTTGCGTCCGTGAACCATGAATCCTGTAAGAGGCAGGATCAAATGGTGCAAACAATGAATTTATTTCCTGGGGAAGAGCAAGACCTTGATGGTGTCTCTAAATTGGTTGTGGCATGAATCAGATTCTAATGATTCAATATGACAGGTGTTGGATGGACTGGTGCTACTCTCCATGTTGAGTCTTCAGCTCCATTTCAAGCATGAAAATTGGCCACTATATATTGGGTTCAAGACCCAGCCTAAGACTTGTGTACTACTTCGAACCTGTCACTCTGAAATAGTACTCAGGTGGGTACATTGGTATATGTGCATTGATTCAGGGGAATTGTCTTAAATTGAGCTGGGTACTTGCTCTGGTAATTTAGATGGATATTAAAAATCCGGTGGCACTATTTGAAGTCGGGCAGGGTACTCTCCTAGTTTCATGGCCAAAATCACAAACAAATGATTAATTGGGCATTCATTTATGAGATGAGGGTATTGCACTTTAGGCAGCATTTATTGCCCAGACAGCAGTTCAGAATCAACTACACTGCTGTGGATCTGGAGTCACATGTAGTCCAGGCCAGGTAAGGATGGTAGTTTCCTTCCCTAAAGAACATTAGTGAACCAGATGGATTTTTTCAGACAATTGACAATGGATTCATGGTCATCATTAGATTCTTAATTCCTGATATTTTTATTGAAATCAAATTCCACCATCTGCCATGGCAGGATTTGAACCTGGATCCCCAGAATGTTATCCAGGTCTCTAGATTAACAGTCCAGCGATAACACCGTTAGGCCTCCGTCTCCCCTATTCCAATTCTATTTCTGATTTCTATTATCATTTAAAACAGCTTGCAGTTCAACACAATTCGTCAAATATCATGATTTCAGAAAATAAAGCATGCATAGGGGTTTCTCCTTCTATTCCATAGCCTACATTTCCTTATGCCAGTCATGGGAGTGAATTATGTCCTCAAATGACCCACGAAAGAGAGGTATCTTCAATGATTTTAAATAGTCAATCATTATTGAGTTTTGCCATCCTTTGCCAGTTTATTCGATATATTCAGTATTTTTCTAGATAAGTTTCTTCTGTTATTTTTTGTTACAGAACTATTCATTCTCTATCAATTACAGTTTTACAAGGACTGCATTCTCATCTGAAAATTTTCGTCAACTGTTGGTTTGCTATTTTGACATAAGCTATTATTCCAGAATATTTAAGACTTACTGCGTTGAATTTATGATGTGCCTGTAGATATTTCACACCACATTTCATAAGAATTGAAAATTACCACACCTTTCCACACTGTGATCATTTTCTTACTGCTAAAAATTGGCTTACAACAGAAGTTATAAAGCATGTGCTTGACTGATTTTTTTAAAAAATCTAATTAAAAAGCTGAGTGGGCCAAATGTGATCGCTTTTGAAAGTGAATAAACATTGTGTCAGCAACACAATGAAGACCTTAATCAAATGTATCTCAGAATGATGTTCCAGCTCTAATTCCATGCGGATCCCCTAGATGGTGATATAAATCAACAGTCAAATGAATTATTCTACCCAGAGTTGCAAAGATCGAAACAAATTCCACATACCATATATTATTAATTACACCAAGAATGATACTGGAAAATAAATAAACAGAACAGTAAAAAAATTGTTAAAACCTGCATAAGTATACGTACAGATACAAGACATCACAGACACCCGGAAAAAAATATTTAAAAACAGAAAGAAGTGCGGATGCTGTAAATCAGAAATTAAAAATGAAGCTGCTGGAAAAGCTCACCAGGTCTGGCAGCATCTGTGGAGAGAAACCAGAGTTAACGTTTAGGATCCAGTGACCCATCAGAAAATATAATTGTATGTTTCGCACCACTTCAAAACTAAAAGAGTAAAGCTTGAATGGCTTATAACCAGCGGTCAAAACATGAGACTAGATTACAGCCCAAAAATCACTTTTACAATATCTTTCATACTGCCATTTCATTGTTCAATTCTTTGGTGACTTTCTTCAAAAATGTCACCTTCACTTAGAGAATAGTTCAATAAACATTGACAGCCCTCTGCTACCTCTATTTTTATTAAAGGATCTGGGGTGAATAACATCTGCAAGTTACAATGGAAAGAGTCGCATCCAAACCAATATTCCTAAGTGTCTTGCAGAGGTTACTAAAAACTAATTAGGAGTAGGAACCCAAGCCAATTTTTCCTCCATGTATCCAGCACACTGACACCAATCGAGGCATCCCATTGTCTCTTTGTCTAAGATCATTGTCTTCATGGCAGACTAAGGGATTAAAAAAAGGACCCATTCTGATTCCCATAGCTAAGTATCACAACAGGCAGAAATACAATTGGAAGAAATTTGTTCAAGTTGAGCTCATTTACTGTAGTCTTGGCTGAAATACAAATGGGATTTCCCACTGAAAATGATCCACTCTTAGTTCCTGCTGGTACCACATGCCTTGACATCTTACCTCCTACTGCTATCGACTCATGTATAGAAGCCAAATTGAAAATAATTAAAATGTATTTTCACTGATGCGTATGGATATGTAAATTAAAGCAGGTACAGATGGTTATGCTTTTGCAAACAATTCTGGCAACCAGGGAGAGTGACAGTGCAAAATGAAATTAAACAAAAGCACAAAATGGACGGTTGGCATTTGGAGAATTTGATTGATAATACCAGGGTGATTTTGACAATGACTGCTGTTTTGGTATTTGTTTTTATGCAACAAGTGAAACTTTCCTGAGAGATAGATGTTGTGCTGCATCCGTATTGAAGCAATGATATCAGAGACTATTATTTGTTTTGAAGGCTCTCAGCCCATCCATATAAAGGAACAAGAGAAGGGTCTAGGCCCGAAACGTCAAGTTTTCCTGCTCCTATGATGCTGCTTGACCTGCTGTGTTCATCCAGCCCTATGCTTGTTATCTCGGATTCTCCAGCATCTGCAGTACCTTTTATCTCTCATATAAAGGAACAAATGGTTTTCACATTACTATCCAGCCTAGTGCTTACTCCCATGTAAGCAGTTACCAATGCCACAGTTTGTGAAACGTATTGTGTGGAAATTGCCTGCCATGTCATCCATGATGGTGCTTTAAAATCAATCCATTGATTGGAAAGAAATCCCAACATATATGATGAGGCGCTGTATAATTATGCAAACAGAATTTTGCACATGCACAGATATTTAAAAGTTAAAGCGATGATTTTAAACAACTGCTCGTGTGCTCTTTTGCCCCATTTCTTTGCTGCTTCTGGTAATTTGAGATTTGCCAGTGTTGTAAACAAGGTGGATTGCAGAGTACTGCTGAATAAGGCTTGAACAGAAGCAACTTGACAACAATAATGTGCTAGCTTTTCATTCCCAGTTTCTGCTCCCACTAGTGGAATAAAACGAAGTTTAGAATCTGGAAATGCTTGCAGCATAACCCCCAAGGAAGATTTTGAAGGATGTGGCCACCTCTGGGAGTCTTCCTCCAATGACGTACAGTGGCTGTACTCTCAAATGTGGAGGGCTAATAGAAGACAGTCCAGCAATGGAAGATTTGAAGCTCCACAAGGAGCACTGGGTTACTGTTGGTGTTGTTGAGATCCCTTCAAAGTAGAGTATTCTCTGAATATCTTTATATTTTTCTAAGTAAAAAGTAGCCACAAATGCCAATCATCAATTTGGAGCAGGACACCACCACAGGATGGTCTGTAGCTTCAGCTGGAGCAGAGAGACAGCCACTGCTATATGAGGGAGTGGTTGTTGGCAGAGATATTATTGAACCATGACACATCATTGTGGATTCATCAACTGGAAGGGGTTCCATTCTGTTAATGTTGAGGTGGTCAGTGATCATGTTACCATTTCCTGCAGGCATGTGCCCATTGGGATAGCACAGTGGCTCAGTGGTTAGCACTACTGTCTTACAGTGCCAGGGACCTGGGTTCAATTCCACCCTCGGACAACGGTCTGTATGGAGTTTGCACATTCTCCTGGCATCTGCATAGGTTTCCTCTGGGTGGTCTGGTTTCTTCCCACAGTCCAAAGATGTGCAGGTTAGGTGGATTGGCCATGATAAATTGCCCTTAGTGTCCAGGGAAGTGCATGGTAGGTGGATTAGCCATGGGAAACACAGGATTACAGGCATAGGGTAGGGGACAGGTCTGGGAGGGATGCTGTTCTTAAGGCCAATATGGATTCAAATGGCCTGCTTCTACACTCTGGAATTCTAAGATTACCCTGGCAGGGGCCATGACTCCTACATCCCGGAGCACTCTTATTTATCTGTTGTTTTTCAGGGTCTAGATGCCTTACAAAGCTAGTTTCTGAGTAACAAGAGATATCCACTGCAACTATGGCTCATGAAGCCTTTGCGCATCCCTCTGACTGATGGGGATCCCAGGTTTAATGCTGCCCTTGCCTCAACTAGGGCTGTGATGGAGCAAAAGATGTGGTTCCACTGCATGGACTGGTATGGGGGTGGGCCCCTCCTGTATCATACAGACTGTAATACACAAGTGTGCTGTGCTCTGCACTGTTGGAGCAGACGAGGTGATGAGCTGGATGCTGAGGAACTAGGGAAGCTGACGAAGATGACGAGGACATTGGGAAGGAGGGAGCTCTGTCCACCCATAACAGAGCTCAGCTGCATCAGATGTTACGAGCCAGGCAGGACCTCACTGGCACCCACTTGTAGTAGGTAAGAGCTAGGCACTGTAAAACATTCTTTGGCAATGATACCAAAATCTGGTTTGTATTGTCAGGGTGAACTACAGCCTCTATTGTTTAGATTGTACCTTTTCTGTAAATAAAAGCTCAAGCCTGGAATTATCCAACTGCTCGCCTGTAAGTCATGTTCCCCTACTGGATAATAACAAGCCAAGGGTCCATGATAGGCATCAAAGGCAAGGTCATGCTGACTTGAAGGTTTTCAGATGGGATGTAGCTATAGACAGGTAAAGTGTGCACCCTGGTGGTTAAACAGCAACAAGGCTGAGAGAATGTGGTTGTATGTGCAAGGGAGTGTCAGCTACGTCGGCTATGTGCCATGGACAGTGTACAATTAAGTTGCCAGTGAAGGGTAATGCCAGGTTGTCAAGCTTGTCCAAGTGAACAACTGCCTTTAAAGGTGGTGTGGGCGCTGGGGATGCCAGCTTTTTGGTGGATATCCATTGAGAGGCAACTTGTTCTGGGTGTGGCACATTGTAAAAATGGGGCCAGAAATATGAGAGATGCCATAGGGACATGGTAGGTAATTAATACGGCGCGTTTATGTAAGATAGAGTGAGATAATTCACTAGGCCTCATGGCAAAAATCCTCCAAAAAACTCAACACACCTCAAACTTAGCTAAGAAAATGTTAGCCCACTTTCTTCATGACAATTGAAAACATGAGATAGTGGAGCCAGAGGGAGCTGGAACGTTTACTGATTCATCATTACTCATAATTATCCCTCATCATGGTTACCTCTCAACCCTTTACCCTGTCCACTCCACCCCTGCACCAACTCTTTAGGTTGCTCATCTAAATTGGACAAGTTGCCAATGGAGACACAACAGACAGCAGAAGCTTACTATATTATATTATAATACTTATTACACTATTATAAAATAAGAAAGGCTGTGACCCTTTCAGCTGAGCACATGTGCCATTGGATAGTCAGCCAAAAGTGAAACTAATTACTTTTACTCCAATTTCAGTAAGGGTCACATCAGTCTGCCATGAATTGAATGGTCCACGTCACCTTCACTAATGCACACAGTTTGGGATAATAAACCCAAGCTTTCTTCATAAAGAAGGGCAAAAGGTTTTCCTTAGTGGTGTAACTGGAATATCCAGGGAATAGTGCTTGTCAAAAGTGACTGCACTATTCACATCGAGCAGCCAATGCAGAATGTTTTGCAGTTACCACAACGACCATAGAATGCGTATCAAGGTCAGTTAGTCAATGGTCAGAGCCTATAGCAGTACAGTTGCTGCACTTATTACACAAGCTGCAAATGAATAAAATACTAGCTCAGATATTTTCCTGCTTCAGAATCTCATTACTTTCATCGCCTAATCTTTATGTTAACAAACAAGAATATTTTCTTTCTCAGAATAAAACAAGTGCCAGAAATCTCATTTACTGTAACTAGAAAACAAGTAAAGCCTTGTTGCATTGATTCAATTTTCCAGAAGCCAAGGTGAATATACACATAACAAAACTGGCAATGTCAAGCAGATGTCAGGTATGGTAAATCATACCCAAATCAGTATTCTCTAGACAGTCCGTCACTGACTCTACAGCCAGCTGTAACAGGCACTCTATAAACAAGTCTGCACATTCCTCCATTTCACAATCTGTGTGCATTCTACTGGGGTGACTGATGGAAGAAAAACCTTATGGGATTTCACCACTCTACCAGTCTCCATATTACAAACCAAACTAAATTATCACAAAAGGTAATTGAGTAATGATGCAATTTGGTTTTAAACTCTGTATTTATTTATACTATTGCAGTGAACTGCTGGTGTCTGTTTCACCCCCAAAGGCATCTTGCCCATTTTAAACAGACAGAAAACTAATTGTGTATATTTGCATAATTAGCTTCAAATGCATAACATCCTGAACATTCTTCTGACAATCTCTCAACGCAGCAATAGATGTTTTTCTAAAGGATTAATTCCAAGCATACAATCAACTTTATAATAATATTTCTAACTCTACAGTAATAGCAACAATTTTCAGTAATAATTGCAACTCTTGAATTATATCTTCACTGCTCAAAACTGGACTTCCATGAGCCACGACTCCAGGTCATCGTAAATATCAAAATGTATTTTACTAAAATCTGTAAATTTATAACCATGCATATCTGGTGAGGCTAGGTGATATCTAGTGGTATCATTACTAGACTATTCTCAATAGACGAATCCAGCGACCTAGGTAATGTTCTGGGGTCCTGAATTGCAGAATTTAAATTCAATAAAAATCTAGAATTAAGAGTCATATGATGACCATGAAACCAGTGTAATTTGTCAGGTAAACCCATCTGGTTCACTAATGCCCTTTAGGGAAGGAAACTGACATCCTTACCTGGTCTGGCCTACATGTGGCTCCAGGCCAATAGCAATGAGTTCGACTCAGAACTGCCTTCTGAGCCATTAGGGATGGGCAATAAATGCTGACCTAGGCAGCAGTACCCACATCATGAATAAATAAAAATAAATATTCTTCATTACAGCAAACTAGGAGACCACCAATCCTTCAATCAGGAGAGATCTGTGCCAATCTGTTACATCCAGTGACCTGAACAGCACTCAGGTCTGGGCTGACAGATGCCAGATAATGTTCCTACCTCACAAGACATTGACCAGTGTTGAGCTTCTCGAGTGTTGATGGAGCTACACTCATCCAGGCACTACACTCATTGAGAGGCGATTTACTCAGAATTCTGAGCCTTTTACTCCTTTTGAAGCAATAGTATCTAGAGACCTGTTCCAGTCTAGTTTCAGGCTAACACTAAGCCCCAGGAAGTTTAATGGTAGGGGACTTTGCAGTGAAATGCCATTGATTGTCAAGGGGAATTAGTTAGATTCTCTTGTGTTGGAGACTGCCATTGCCTGGCACAAATGTTGTTTACCACTCATCAGTCTGAACATTGTTTGTTTTTTGCTGCATGGGGCAGACATGACTCAGTCAGACAAAAGACCAGGTGTATATTCCAGGATGAAACCAAATTTCCAGGCCCAAGAGCAGAAACATCAAAAGGGTTGCTATGAAGCAAGCCATCGAGAGCCATTAGCAGCATTTCAAAGTGATAAGGCCAATTAATTTGATGCCTTTGATTGGTCAAGACCTTGAAAAATTCCAGGACGTAGCCAAGACCATATAAGAACCCAGCCTGCAGGACTTGGGGTGCCCCACTCTCCAGCCTACTTCGAAGTACATTGGGATACAGCAGTGACCAGAGCAGCTCACCCTCTGACCAGAGAGAGAATCAACCTGTGAAGAGAGGAACAGACTGACCATTTCGACAGACCAGCAAAAGCTACAAGTATCTGGGAAGTATTTTAAGCTTCTAAAGAATTGGATAGTTAGAAGTACTGTTGTTAAATATGTAAAATTTAACTCTTAACCTTTATTGTCTTCAAATAAAGTTGTGACCTGATTCACTGACTACAGACTCATGCTGCGTAGTCCTCTGTTTATACATACTAAGGTGCCTGGGTAAATTAAATTGTGTACACTGGTCAGTGAGTCTGCAGGAACTTAGAGACACCCTGTTCCAGAGACAACACTGATAATGTTGTATTTAGCATAGTAACATCTCCCAGGCATATTGAAGGAGCTTTTAAAAAATCCAAGTCTGACACTAGGTCATGCAAGAAGATACTAAAACATATGAGCAAAGGATTAATCAAGAGATAAGTTTTAAGAGTGCTTCAAAGGAAGAGAGAGAGATTGAGCAAGGGATGTTTAAGGAGGGAGTTCCAGAGGTTATGGAATAAGCTTCTGGTGGGAAACATTCCCAATGGTAGAAATGTTAAAAATGGGGATGCAAAAATTGACAAATGCGGAAGCTCAGATATTTCAAAAACTGCCAAGGAGATTATAAAAGTACAGAAAAGCCAGTTCACAGAGGGATTTGAAAGCAAGAATGCGAATTTTAAAACTGAAGCATTGCTGGACTGGGAGCCAATGTAGATCTGCATGCAAAAGGGTGATTGTGCAAGTTAAGATGTGGACAGCAGTGGTTTGGATGAGCTCAAGTTTAAGTCAAATGAATAATGAGAGGCTGGCCAGGAGAAGATTGGAACTGTTAAGTCTGGAAGTAACAATAACAAGACTGAGGGTTTCAGCAGCAAATGCCAGAGGCAAGTGTAGCATAAAAACCGAAAGAACTGAAGATGCTGTTAATCAGTAACAAAAATAGAAATTCCTGGAAAAGCTCAGCAGGGCTGGCAGCACCTGTGGAGAGAAATCAGCGTTAATGTTTCGACTTGAGTGAACATCAATGTAAAGATGGACAAGGTTTATGGACATTATATTGATGGCACATATCCATGATCAGAGATCACTTTGGGATCAATTATGACAACGAATTTGTGAATGGCATAGTTTAGCTCAGTCACTAGGGAGAAGACGGAGTTGGTGCCTGGGGGATAAAGTTTGTGGTGGGTTCTGAAAATAATGACTTTGATCTTGGCAATATTTAGTTGGGGGAAATTTCTACTCATCATTACTTAATTTTGAAATCATGGCAGGGTTGTCAATCCAAATACTGTATTTTTGATGGTGTATGCCAAGGGGCAAGATGAGAAATAGGAGGATCCAAGAATAGTTCCAGCTTCACAATTATATTTCTAACTCTATAGTAACATTGACCCAATCATTATAATTGAAGAAACCTGACAGCAACTTCGAGAGTATGCATATATGCACTGAAAGACTTAAATGTCAAACTTGCTGTAAGACACATCCTGCTTCATCACAGAATCCACTGTGAAGCCCTAGTCTCTAAAAGAAATGCTGCAATTTTGTGAACTTAGTATAGTTAACTGAAAGCGGTTGAAAAAACTTGAACTGCTGCATTCAGGAATAAGTAAGTTGTTAACAGTGCTGTAAGCAATAATTGCTCATGTGTAATTGGTCCCCTCGACCTTACCAACTAAGTATTAAAATATAGGGTCTCATTCCTTCAGACAAAATTCACTGTTGGAAATTTAAAAGAAAAACTATAGTAATTTTTAGAAATTCAGTAATTTATCAGTTTGTCAATCCAGTGAGTTGTTCCCAATCTTCATTTTGTTCATTGGACATTATTTAAATCAAATTTATATTTCCTACTTTATTCTTTCCGATTTGAAATCTGCAGGTTTCAATGAGGATTTTTTGATCTGATTGATTTACTCCTACCCCTGCTAGTTTTACTCCATACAGATGCCATGGATCCCCTGCAGAGTGTGTAGCACTGAAACAGATGTTGGCTTGGCATTCATCTGCATTGGCAAATTTGCAATAACTCTGGACAATTGTCAATATGGTGAATGGATAAAGCCATTTCTTACACACAGTGAGGAATATCCAAGCCTTTATATGAAACTCTACAATAATAATTCTTACTACCTATGAGTTAAGAGCAGGGTACAGGTGACTCAGTCCCTCGAGTCTGCTTCATCATTCAATTAGAGTGTGACTGATTTGGCCATTCCACTTTCCTGTCTACCCCTATAACCTTTCACGCCTTGTTTATCAAAAACCCAACTACATTGACCTTCAAAAATATTCCAAGATTTTGCGTCCACTGCTTGTCTAATTTGAACATGACCTGAATTGTTTCAACACTCCAATTATAATTCCACTCATCAGTAATAATTCTAACTGAGTCATCAGCCCTTTTAGGGCAACTACATTATTTCTGACGAATCTCAGCTCTTACACTGAAACACTTGTGTTAAATTGTTCATTCATACAATCATCCACTTACTTTCATTAACAGAGAAAATGTATGGCATATCAGGAATGTATTTCAGCAGACTGGATGGGAGAACAAAGCACTACTGTAATTATGGTGCTGAATTGGTGTAATCTTCCTTTGCTAAATTGCATTTTAAACAAGAATTAGTTTAAAATGCTGCATTTTAATAGCTTCACAGAAGAATAAAAACAAAACACAAAATCAGCGGTAACCCAAAATAACACAATCAATACTAATGCTAATGAGCATATGCACACTATTCGTAGGCTCTTACCACATAGTAGTATGCTACATAATAAAAAAGTTTAGTACCATGCCTTCCTCGAGCTAAGATCGTTCTCTGCACTTAACTGTAACCACTCTTGCAATATAGGAATATTGTAACCAATTGTTGCATAAATTCCTGGTCCTACAATCAATTTACGGTAAAATCTGATGCCCGTGATACTCATGGAGGGATATATATTGGTCAGGATGCCAAGAGAATCCCAAAATTCCTCTTTGAATTGTGGTTTGGAATCTTTATATTTAAATTGTGAGGGCAGAAGGGCCCTCTGTTAAATGCCTCATGCAAAAGATAGTGCTGTAATCCCTCAGTAGTGCCCGAGAGTGCTAACATAGTTTATGTGCTCGTGGTATAGGATTTAGAGTTGTTCAGAGAGCTCATTCCCTCTCCTACTAAGCAGTCTTTCTAAGACGGACTTGTCACTTTAATTTAGTGTTTAATATTATGTTTATTCTAATATATTGATTCATAAAAGTCAGCACGTTTTAATTAGTCACCTCTCTTACGTTAATTATTTTAAAATAAATTAATATAATAACAAAATAGATTCAGTTATGAAGTATAATTGAAACCCGGATTTAACATCATTAACATCTGCTGCTAATGGTTTCTTTAACATCATACGTGTATATTTTATGATTTTGTTTCAATAAGCAAAACACAGGATATGTGTTCATATTCCTTTTGCGCCATCACTAAATTATTTCTATTAACGTTCTTAGTTCACACAGTAAATCCAAGCTTTGGAGTTCCATTCAATTTAGGACTATATTTTAATACTGTATAATATCCGAGAAAATCTATGCTTCTAAAGTTAATTTACTTGGTACTGGTTGCAGATGTCCATAACTGTAATAGCAGACGTGACCACCACAGAACCTTTGTGGAAACCAAATCCTGCCTTCGCACTGAGGACACTTGTCATGGTGTTCTGTGTCACCACTAACTTTTGTTTTCCCTTTATTTATTCACTGGATGAGGAAGTCATTGGCCAGGCCAGCATTTATTGCCCACCGCTGAGGGTCTGGAGTCACATGTAGGCCAGACCAGATGAGGATGGTTGTTTTCTTCCCTAAAGGACATTAATAAACCAGATGGGGGTTTTTCCCCCCAACAACCAGCAATGGATTCACAGTCATCATTAGACTCTTAATTCCAGATATTTATTGAATTCAAATTTCACTAGCTGCTGTAGTGGGATTCGCACCCAGGTCCCCAAGAACATTACCTGGGTGTCTGGACTAACAGTCTAGCGATAACACCACCAGGATAGTACATCCCCTGACAACTGGAACTGTAGCAGTTCAAGAAGGAAGTTCACCACCACCTTCTCAAGGACAACTAGGGATAGGCAATAAACGCTGGCCCGGCCAGTGACACCCACATCCTATGAAGGAATAAAGTAAATTGGCATTTATTCAGAATAGACCTCAAAGCTCAAACCTATATATCCATTAGGCATTGGGGTCATCAGCAGGCACCATTACTATCAAGTCAAGATGTTAATCCTGGCTCAGTGAGGACTGTAGAAGATCGTATCAGATGCAACACCTGATTTACTTATTAATATTGCAGTAGCCTGCATAAATTAGAATACAGGACTACGTGTGTGCCAAAAAGTAGAAGCAGCATGTGGACCCAGGCTATATCACCACCTACAGATCAGATCACTGTTGTCATCAGAAACCACTTGCTAATGAGTGTACTTGGCCTGGGAAATTCCAATTCATTGGACATGGGTTTGCTGAGTCCTGATGTGGCTGATGACCCCAATTCTAGAGCAGATTCTCCCACCACACATATGGCAAGTGTTTCCAGGAGATGAAAATGGTCCTTGGCCTTCAGATTGTTGGCATTCCTTTCTCTGGTACCTTTAACTCTTGCCAATGGTGTTCTCAAAGAATTGTGTCTCTTCATAGTTTCCTCCAAGTCAGTTCCTTCTGATTGAGGGTCTCTCATGCATTGCCATCTATGTTACGTTTCTGAGAAAAGACCTTCAAGGAGTCCTTGAAATGCCTTCATTGTGCTCTTCCATTTTGAGTGCCTTCCTTGAGCTGGGTGAAGGAGGTTTGCTTTGGCAGTCGGAACTCAGGCATCCTAAGCATGCAATTGGCCCAGCTGAGTTGGTTTTGGATGATCGTTGCCTCAATCTTGGTGCTATTGGCTGCTTTAAGAACGCTGATGTTAGGAAATCTGTCCTCCCAGCTGATGCAGAAAATCCATCACAAACAGCATTGATGGTACTTCTTAAGACTCTTGAGGTGGCTTGACATGTAGTCCATGTTTCAAAGCCATATAGAAGAGTCAAATTATATATAAGAGCTTTGGTGTCAGCACAGTTGACATGGTCATTAGAAGATTCTCATCCATAGGCATCTGAAGGCCGCGCTCGCAGATTAGATGTAATGCTGGAATTCTGCATCCGTGTCAGCCTTAGATGAGAGGTACCTTCCCAGTCAGGGAAATGTCCCACACTCGGGAGGATTTCTCCATTGATCTGAGTGAAGAGATGGATTGGAATTTGACCTGGGATGGGTTGATAAAGGATTTAAGATTTCTTGAGGTTGAGGCTGAGACCAATTCTTTGGTATGCTTCTGTGAAGGTGAGGCTAGAAGATTCTTTTCCAAGAGAGCAGAAATGACATGGTCATCTACTTAGAATCCCCCACAGTGTGGAAACAGGCCCTTTGGCCCAACAAGTCCACACCAAACCTCAGAGGATCCCACCCAAACTACACGTCCCTGAACACTATGGGAAATTTAGCATGACCAATCCACCTAACCTGCACTTCTTTGGACTGTGGGAGGAAACTGGAGCACCCGGAGGAAACCCACACAGACACGGGGAGAATGTGCAAACTCCACACAGACAGATGCCCGAGGCTGGAATCGAACCCGGGTCCCTGGTGCTGTGAGGCAGCAGTGCTAACCACTGAGCCACCGTGCCGCCCGATACATACTGAAGTTCCAGAAGCAAGATCGCGTCATTTTTTTCTTGGATTTCAAGTGGTTGAAGTTGAAAAGTTTTCTATCCATCCCATGATGTCCATACAACTGGGAAGCTTGTTCTTGACAAGATGAAGAGTTGTAGTAATCAAGATGGAGGAAAGGGTGAGGACAATGGCACATCCCGCTTCACCTCTGTGTTCAGTTCAATGGATTCTGTCATAAAACCATTGGTGAGGACCATCACCAATGTCTTGTTGTGGAAGAGGCAGAGGATCATGATGAATTTCTCTGGACAGAACTTTTGACAGGACCTTCCATGACAATTCCTGATTGACTGAGTAAAAAGCCTTGGTTGGGTCAGTGAAAGCCATGTAAAGTGGTCAGTGTTGTTCCTTCCTTTTCACTTGAAGTTGACCAGCAGTGATAATCATGTTCATAATTTCACAGTTTGGTCATAAGCCACACTGGTTTTCAGGAAGGATTTCCTCAGAGACTGAGAGAAATTGCCTAGCAAGAATTCAAAGATGGAGAGTAGGGAGATTCCTAGGTAGTTCTCACATTTCACCTTTGTCTCCTTTCTTGAAGATGATGATGATGGCAGCATCCCTGAGATTGGCAGGGATTTCTTGTTTATCCCAGATTTTCAGGACCAGTTGATGGCATGACAGGTAAACTCTGCTTCTCCAAGTTTGAAAATTTCAGCTGGAATCCTGTCTACTCCTGCAGCTTTTCCATTATTCATTTGGCTAATAGTGGCTTTAACTTCTGCCACACGAGATCAGAGTCCAAGATCATCATTAATGGGGAGTTGGGGATTTCCTCAAACACATCCTCATACGCGTTTGTATCATGCTTTGGGAGGCTGATGTTTTCTCTGTTCTTCATTAGGGTTCCAGCTTTACTTTGGTTTGAAGCCAAGAGTCTCTGATTTGTATATTATTTTAATGGCACTGAGGAAACCCCAGGTGCTGCGCTTGTCAGTGAAGGCTTGCAGCTCTTTAGCTTTCTCAGTCAACCATTAGTTCTTGTTTTTCCTATTTCAACTTTGGAACTGCACCTTTGCGGTTTGATGAGTTCTCCTCATTGCCTCACTGGTGATGTTGCTTTCCAAGGTACAAAGATCTTACCTTTTCTTGTCAATGAGATCTTAGTTTTCAGACCACAAGTCAATTAGTCCACTGGATGTGGTTTTTCCAGCCAGGTTTGTGGCACACTTTCTAGTACAGGGTGAGCAGAGTAAATCCTGAAAAGGGTTGCTCAGTCACAAGGAAAGTTCTCAAGTTCTCAAGTTCCTATCCCAAGAGCTAAACAACTGAGTCACAGTCCATCACTTACACACCTGTCAAACCTGGGGACATCCAGATCTCTGTCCTCTCCCTGTTACCTCTCATCGATCGTCAGTAGGTTTTTGTTGTGTGGGAGGGAGAGTTTGAATTCATCGAGGTAAATGCATTTTGCAGGATATCTTTTGACAGAGGAATGCTGTTGCACACATTAGCAGAGATATGGTCCTTGACAGAAGGTAGATCAAGTTCCAGTCACAAGCGAACCTTGACAAATGGGTATCTCTCTTCTACTAGAGCCTTTACCTGCTATTGCATTCATTTTGATATCACACAAATATCTTCTGCCTGAATCACCATCGACTTGTCTGGTTCCGTCCCTCTGCCTTGACTGGTCTGAATGGCTCTGCCAGGAGTTGAGCACTCTTGATGGAATCACAGTTGGGATCAATGGAATACTCAAGTCTTTCTACTGCAGCAAGTTGGCAATCCACAGAAAGGAGATTGGATCACTGCCTGCGTGAATGGTTATGGACAATTAAACAGATAACCAAAGGAAAAGACTCCATTAACATCCACATCATCATTGAAGACAAAGCCCAGGATGTGAATACCAAATAGAATCCCCTCCCTAAGGGCATTCTGGGTCTACCTACAACACGTGGACTGCGGCGGTTCAAGAAAGTAGCTCACCACCACCTTCTCAAGGACAACTAGGGATGGGAAATAAATACTGGCCAGCCAGTGATGCCCAGGTCCCATAAGAGAATGAAAAAAAAAGTTGTATAAGCTTCAGCAATCTTCAGCCAGCTGTTCTTAAATCATCATTTTCTGTCATCCCCATCATCACAGCCATCGGTCTTTAGCAAATTCCATACTCTCATGTGATATTAAGAAATGCTGAAGGTTGTACAGCAAAGGCAATGAGCCCTGAAAACATTCTGGCAAGAAGGCTGAAGATTCATCATTCCAGACCAACTGCATCTCTAGCCAAGCTGCTGTGGTACCATCACAACACTGGCATCTAACTGACAGAGTGAAAATCTGCTCAGATACATCCTATCCAGCTCAGAGACATCCTTGTCACGTACAACAGGACAAGTGTGACCTGTCTACTAAATGCCCCATTAGTCTACTCTGAAACAATAATGTGATGGAAGGTGTTGTCAAAAGTGCTATTAAGCAGCACATTCTCAGTGACAACAAGCTTGCCAATACTTAATTTGGATTCTGTCAGCATCACTTGCTTCCTGACTTCATTACAGATCTGGTATAAATATGGAAAGAAAGAGATGAGTTTGAGAATGATTGCCTTAGTGTCAACGGTACAGTTTGAAAGAGTGTGGTATAAACAAGATATAGGACATTGCTGCGGGAGTTTTTGAAGGGAGCGTCTTAGGCCCAGCATCTTCAGCTGGCTGCTTCATTAATCAGCTTCCCTTCATCAGCAGGCTATACAGGGAGGTTTATTGAGGTTTCTCAGTGTTTCAGCTGTATTCACAACTGCTCAGATAATGAAACAATCTGTGTCCATGTGCAGCAAAACGTGGAGAACATTCAGGCTTGTACTAATAAATAGTAAGTAACATTGTTGTTGCCTGGCACATTTGTGGCACAATCTCCAACAAGCAAGAATCTAACCACCTCCAATTGATTTCAACAGACATTATCATTACTGGATCTCACACCATCATCAGCTTTTGGGGTCACCATTGACCAGAAACTTGACCAGACCTGCCGTATATACACTGTCACTGCACAAATATGTCAGAGGTGAGTAACCCAATTCTGAATTCCACAAAGCTTTCCAACATGTTCATGGTATGAATCAAGGATGTGGTAGAATATCATCCATTTGTCTTGATGAGTGCAATTGCAACATTACTCAAGAAACTCTTATCCAACACAGTGCGGCCTGCCTGGCACCACATTCATTGCCTTAAACATGAATTCCTGCACCCAGCACATTGTATATTATCTCCAAGAGGAACAGCAGCAGCTCACCAAGGCTCTTTCAGTAGCAAACAATAAACAAACAATCTAGAAGGACAAGGCCAGCTGATGCATGAAAACACCATCATGTGCACATTCTGCTCTAATCACATACCATCCTGACTTGTAAATATTTTGTTGTTCCATTACTACTGCTGGGCCATAAAACTGGAATTTCCTAATAACTGTGTGGGTACTATACACTACATGGCCAGCAGCAGTCTAAGAAGATAACTCTTTGACATTTCCACAAGGGTAATTCAGGAGGGCAAAAGATGCTCACCTTAACATTCCTGCAATATCCATATGGTTTCATTAGTACCTAAATTTCGAGTAGTCTGTCTTCAATGATTGAATATCCCCACCGTTCTCTGGTGGAAGAATTCTAAAAACTTCTAACCCTTTGAATGAACAAGCGTAAAACGGAATTATATATTAGATAGAGACAACTGGGTTCAAATGAATCATTTGACCAGTATAAAGAGGGTAAGGATATTCTGAAGAGGGAGATCAGGAAGGCAAAGGGAGGATATGAGATAGCCTTGGCAAATAAGGGTAAGGATAATCCAAAAAGAGATTCTATAAGTACATTAAGAGAGCAACTAGAGAGAAAATAGGTCCCCTTAAAGATACACGAGGTCATCTTTGTGTCGAACCTCAGGAGATGGGAGAGATGGTAAATTAATATTTTAGGTCAATTTTTACAATGGAGGAAGAACTGGAGGCTAACAAACTCAAGGAAATAAATACTGATGTTTCGAAGATAGCTCACGTCACAGAAGAGGAAGTGCAGGAGGTCTTAGAAAATGTGAAGATGGATAAATCTCTAGGAACTGATCCAGGATATCACAGGATGTAGTGGGAAGTTATTGGGAAGTTAGGGAGGAAGTTGCAGGGCCCCTTGCAGAAATAATTGTATCATACAGTTGTTTGTTTGCTCACCAAACTGGTTGTTCTGTGGTGTGCAGACGTTTCATTACCCTTCCAGGTGACATCATCGGTGCAACCTCTAATCAAAGCATTGGTGTTCTGCTCCATTCTGAATTTGTATGATCCTCTGGTGTTGTGGGTCTTGTCACTTCCTGTATTGAGAACCAGGCTTCCAGAAATTCCCTTGCATGTCTGCTGTTCGCTTGTCCCAGTATAGTCACTTTGTCCCAGTCG
The DNA here is from genome assembly GCA_024137785.1 of Ginglymostoma cirratum. Taxonomy (NCBI): domain Eukaryota; kingdom Metazoa; phylum Chordata; class Chondrichthyes; order Orectolobiformes; family Ginglymostomatidae; genus Ginglymostoma; species Ginglymostoma cirratum. The sequence goes on along the minus strand of JAHRHZ010000069.1, from coordinate 22,342,848 downwards.
AACTGATGGCCCTGATACGAACCCCAGCTGGCAGTAAAAAGACATGACCAATATTCACTTGTCTCGATAAACACAGACAATGAGGGCCATCAGTTCGACTGGGACAACTGCATCCACAACACGAGCTACAAATTTTCACTAAGACCTTATAAATATTTGTATCATCTTTTACTGCTAGTGAGGTGCTGAATGTTTGGAGAGTGGCTAATGTTGTGCCTTTGTTTATGAAGGAATGTAAGGCGAAACCTTGGAACTATCGACCTGTGAGTCTGACATCAGTGGTGGGTAATTTGCTGCAAGTGATTCTGAAAGATAGGATTTACATGCATTTGGAAAGGTGAGGAATGATTAAGGATAGACAGCATGGTTTTGTGCAAAGAAAATCATGTCTCACAAACCTGATTGAGTTTTTTGAGGAAGCAACCAAGACATTCGATGAGGGTGGCACAGTAGACATTGTTTACTTGGACTTTAGTAAAGCCTTTGACAAGTTTCCACGTGGCAGACTGATTAATAAAGTTAGATCGCATGGGATTAAACATGAGCTTGCCAATTGGATGCAAAATTGGCTTAACATCAAGAAACAGAGTGTGATGGTGGAGGGATGTTTTTCAGACTGGAGGCCTGTGACCAGCAATCCACAGGGTTTGCTACTGGATCCACTTTTGTTTGCCATTTAAATAAATGATATGGATGAGAATATAGAAGACATAGTTAGCAAGTTGCAGATGACACCAAGACTGGTGGTATTGTGGACACTGAAGAAGGATATCTAAGGTTACAAAGAAATCTTGATCAACTGGGTCAATGGGCCAAGGAATGGTAGATGGAGATTAATTTGGATAAAAGTGAGGTATTGCATTTTGGTGAAACAAACAAGGGCAATTAAAAGAGATAATAGGGGATAACAAGGTGTAGAGCTGGATGAACACAGCAGGTCAAGCAGCATCTTAGGAGCAGGAAAGCTTGACGTTTTGGGCCTAGACCCTTCATCAGAAGGGCAATTAAAAGTAGGGCCTTGGGTAGTGTTGTAGGACAGAGACACCTAGGGGTTCAGGTACATAATTCCTTGAAGTTTGCATCATATATAGATAGGGTGAGTAAGAGTACATTTAGCACGCTTGCCTTCATTGCTCAGACTTTTGACTATAGGATTGGGACATCATATTGAGGTTGTACAGGACTTTGATGAAGTTTCTTCTGGAGTACTGTGTTCAGTTCTGGTTGCCCTGTTACAGGAAGGATATTATTAAGCTGGAGAGGATTCAAAGAGATTTACCAGGATGTTGCTAGGAATGGAGGGTTTGAGTTATGGGAGGTTGGATAGGATGGGACTTTTTCCACAGGAGTGTAGGAGGTTGAGGGGTGGACTCAGAGGTTTATAAAATTATGAGGGATGTACATAAGGTGAATGGCAGATGTCTTTCCCTGGGGTGGGGGATTTCAAGATGATGTGGCATATTTTTAAGAAGGAAAAACAAAGATTTAAAAAGGACATGATGGGCAACTTATTTTACACAAAGTGGTTCGTTTGTGGAATGAACTTCCAGAGGAAGATGCAGATACAGTTACAATGTTTAAAAGACATTTAGATAAGTTCATGAAAAACAAATGTTTGGAGGGATATGGGACAAGTGCAGCCAGGTCGGACTAGTTTAGTCTGGGATTATAGTCAGTGTGGACTATTTGGACCAAAGGGTCTGTTTCTGTGCTGTATGACTGTCCGAACAAATTTCTCTCAGTCCTCCTTCATGCTGACTCTGAGTCAATAAGACCAGACTCCCTTGCTAGAGGATCCCTGGATCTATTCAGTCAAATTCCTTTAGGATTTCGTATTATTCATTAAGATCACCTCTCCCATTCATCTAAACTCCAGGGAATATATCCAGGACAAAATTTTCTCCATGGGCTTCAGAATCATAATGCCTGAGTCAAATAACAGTCAGAAGTCCACAGTATGTGAGAAAAACTCACCAACTTTAATTTTCCATGAATTAGCCAATTATTGACAAAAAGGTAGGCTCACCATTCTTGGGGTCTCAAAGCTGGAGGGCCAATAGGAGACTGTCTGACACTGAAGAAACAACATGTCTTTTTGAGATAAATGATCACTCCAAGGTACAGGCAACCTCCAATATTTTAAGCTTTGATGTGAAAATACCCTCAGCAGCTTGGCAATGATGATGGACAGAATCCTCAAACAGGTTAGCTTGTGGCTGCAGATGAAAACGTGCAAAAAGGGCATCAAAGCCTGCCAGGAATTCTGGTCTCAAGTCTTTAAGGCCATCTCTAGGTAGCTGCCCTGCGTCTTAATGCCTCTGGGCGCCTGGAAACCAAATGCAAAATTCTAGCCAGCCTCTGACTATAAGCCTTAGCAGATCTACAACACGCTTAAGTGGTTACCCACAGCTTGTACATGACCAATGTCACCACTACAAATCCAGCCTTCAGAAAATCACCAAAGATACAGCAGCAATGTGCCTCATGGTCCAACAGCACAAACATGCCCAGCGACATTGAATAGACTAAGGCCTAAAATTCGCACCCCCATGTTCACTATTTCTGTTATGTTTGGGGAATATCGACAGCAATGAGCAACATCAACCAGCTACAGACACAATCAAAACACTGACACAACATCTGGATTCAGTTTTCTTACAATTTTATGACATTTTGTAATGCAGCAAGACATAAAAATAATAAATAAAACCAAAAATAATAGAACTCATTGTCTTCCACAGCACTAAAGTTGCCTGAATCTCATAATGAAACACAACACGCAACATAGCATGAAAGGGCCTCATCCAAAGTTGTCTCTCTTTCCCACTCTAGTTTGTGTTCCTCCTTCTTTCCCTCTCCTTTTAAGTATATGCATGCGTTGCACTCTCGCATTTTTTTAAAATCTCTCCCTTTCCTAATTGTCTTTTTTACCCCTCACTCTCCCCTAGTTTGTGCTGCTACATCTTCCATTTGTGTAGTTTGTGTTTCTCTCTCTCATTCTCCCCAATTTTCTCTGCATATCCTAAGAATTTTCAGGTGATTTTGTTTTTCATGTCACAATACTATCATCCTCAGAACTGGCAATAGAGTGGTATTTTCAAATAATGGAGAAACCAACAGTTTATTTACAAGCCACAGTACCATAGATACACAAGCCCAATATACAAGCCACAGTACCATAGATACACAAGCCCAACATACAAGCCACAGTACCATAGATACACAAGCCCAATATACAAGGTACTTCTTGCCCTGTAGCCAATCAGTGTATTCTGCCCAACATACCAAGGTTTGAGAATCCAACTTCTCGTAGAAACATTTAAGGGAAACTTAGGTGAGAACATTATGTGCAGTTCTGGTCATCACACTATAGGAAGGAGGCTTTGAAGAGGGTGCAGCAAGAGATTTACCAGGATGTTGCCTGGATTGGAGCATATTAGCTATAAGGAGAAGTTCAACAGACTTCGGTTGTTTTCACAAGAGAATCAGAGACTGAGGGGGTGTCTTGATAGAACTATATGCAATTATGAGAAGCGTGGATAGGATGGATAGTCAGATTCTCTTTCCCAAGTTGGAAATGTCAAATACTAGGGGGCATAAGTTTAAGGTGAGAGGGGGAGAGTTTAAAGGAAACCATGCGAGGCTAGATTTTTTATGCAGAGGGTGGCCTTTTCTGGAATGCATTGCCAGGAGAGATGTTAGAAGTAGATTATGATAGCAATGTTTAAGAGGCATTTAGACAGACCTGAACAGGCAAGGAATCTGGGAATATGGATCATGCGCAGACAGATGGGTTTAGAATGGTGTCATAGTTGGTACAGACATGGTGGGCCGAAGGGCCTTTTCTTGAATTGTACTATTTATGTACACGGGGGAAAAAGGAATAGGGTATTTGAGATGGTGGGATGAAATAAGGTGGGAGGAGGTACACGTGGAATATAAAAAGCAGCACTGATGTCCTGGGCTAAATGGCCTGTTTGTGTGCTATAAACTTGTAATGGTTCTGCCGCTCTGTGACCTCATTTCACTGCAGGCATCTGTCTACATAATTAGCTTAATTATAGGAGATAAGGATACATCAGTTAAATGAATAACTAGGTGCAATTAATCACAGAATGTGCACGTAACAGGATGATGGTAACATTATTGGGTGAATCATGGCCTGATATTAGAGAAATAACCTCAGGCACATCTGTACCTTAATCAGTGTGGATGTAGTTTCTATAGAATCTTGCACTTTAGCATGGATTTTGTCTGACTGTGTAGTTGCTATATGGTGTTAACATTGCCTATTGTGGTAATAACATAAGCTTGCAGGATACAAAGCAGCAAACTGGCCTAACCCAATGCTGTTGCTATTGCCCAGAATAAAGGGTCCCTGCTCCCAAAACCTCCAGTGTGGGGAGGGTCACCCAACTACAACAAAGAACTGAATAAGAAAATAAATCCCTCTGAACGAAATTAATGTCATTTATATGTTGGATTCTTGATTTTCACAATAATTCCATACAAGGGGAAAACTCACTTTTAACTACAGGTACTGTGTATGGCCACTCTTCCAAACTCTGCAAAGTAGCAATGACAGTAAGAAAACATTTGGGAAGTATATTGAAATAACATGGAATTCCACATTGCCATCGATCTGCATCACTAAAGTAAAATATGCCACAGTTGGTTTAGTTACCATGTTTTGGAGTTTTGATATGACTTGTCACAGATTGCCCATGTTACATTTATTGTTAAATGATGTAGTATTTGGAAATTATCCAAAATCTTCCAGTGAGTCTCACAATCAGCAGTAAGGAAACTACTGGCAAAAAATTCTAAAAGAGAGGATTAATCTGCACTTGGAGAGGAAAGGTTTGATTAGGGATAGTCAGCCTGGCTTTTCAGAGAGGTCATGCCCAACAAATTTGATGTTTCTTTTTGAGATAACGTGTAGATGATGGGAATTTAGTTGGTGAAGTTTGTATTGATTTCAGAAAAGCCTTCAACAAAGTCTTCCATGTGGAGCTGGTTAAGAAGGTGAAAGCACAGCGGATCCAGTGTAACATGGCTAGCTGGATCCAAAACTAGCTCGGTGGAAGGTATACAGAAGGTGGCGGTAGAAATCTCTGGGTGACTGGAGGCCAGTGTCAAGTGGTGCACCGCAGCAATCGGTGCTGAATCCCTCATTGATAATGATTATATGTGTGCATATACAATATATAATGTACACACACACAATAGAAAATGTTGCAGGGGGAGGGTCATGGGTTGAAAAATATGTTTATGATTGGCACAAAGACTGGCTAGGTGGTTGCCGGTGAGGAAGAAGATCCAAGGTTGCAAGATGAAGACAGATTGATCCGATGTACAGATAGAATTTAATATGATAAATGTGAGGTGATGGACTTTGGAAAAAGTAACAGCACAAGGGAATTCTCAATGAATGTTAGGAGACACAGGAACAGGATCTTGGGGCACTTGTCCATAGATCCCTGAATGTAGCAGGACAGGTTAAATAGGGTGGTTAAGAAGGCAAATGGGACATTTGCCTATATCAGTTATGAGACTGACTATAACAGCAGGAAGGTTATCTTGCGGCAGTACAAAATTTTGGTTACACCACAGCTGCAGTACTATGTACAGTCCTCGTCACTGCACTATAGGAAGGATATGACTGTGCTGGAGGTGGTGCAGAGGAGATTCACCAGGTTGTTGCCTGGGATGGAGTGGTTTAGCTGTGAGGAGAGGCTGGATAAACTCAGGCTGTTTTCTTTAGAGCAGAGAAGGCCAAGGGGAGACCTGACTGAAGTGTATAAGGTTATGACGCGCATGCACAATGTGGTTAGGAAGCACCTGTTCCCCTTAGTTGAAGGGGAGCAAGGGAGCAACATTTCAAGGTGAAAGGCAGGAGGTTTAGAGGGGGTGTGAGGACATTTCCCCCGCCCCCCCCCAGATCTTGGTGGGAATCTGGAGGATAGTTGAGGTGGGAATCTCTCAACCTTTGAAAAGTACTTGGCTGAGTCTTGAAACATCATAATATTTATAGCTATGAGCTAGGTGTTGGAAAGTGAGACTAGTGTACATTTAGAGTATTTTTTGTTGGTGCAGACTTGATGGGTTGAATGGCTTTTTCTATGCTGTATGATTCTATGATTTTACAGCTCAAATACTCAGTGCTAATTTTCACACCTTGAAGGCAACAATTATAAGATGTCACTTAAACTTCAAGACTTGTCCACATATTATTTGCACATCTGTCAGTTTTGTTCTGGTTATATTTATCTTTCCAGTCAATGAACAGTTGTCAACAAAGGAAACTGCAAATATTATTTCAAATGTAAATATATCTTATGCTGTCATATTTCATTTTGGAACTACTGGCATATTTATTAACAAACAAAAAATAATTCCAAACTCATTAACTGGTTTATTGGTCTCAAGTGTTTTTTTTTATTATACTCTGGGATCATGTATTTGTGTTCAATTAATAATCTTGTGCTTCCTGCCATTGTTTAAGACAATGTTCTTATGTCATTAGTGAAAACTTCAGAATTTAAATCATGATCAAAATATCAGCATAGTTCTCTTCTTGTGGGATAAAACAATCTATTTTCACCAGGAAACCATGCATATCTTGTATCAGTATTATACATACCAACTGAGGTGAACAATTACAATTACTGTCACTGTAAGCATTTTCATTTATATCTATACGAGTTGCAGACAAATTTACCACACAAGATTACTGGGCAAATAGTTTCTTCCTTCTGTGAAGCCAACATTAAAAATCCATTGTTGGTAAGATGTTGCACACTAGGACATTTCTAATGTATATGTTAAAGGTTTGGCTCTGATGAAAAGACAAGTTGTTGTCAAGCCCAACTTTGCAGGTTTATTTTTAATGCCATTTACTTGCCGCAACTTTACCTCTTCAACCATGTATTTCTAGCCTATCTGATCCAAGGTGCACACAATGAAACAATGTAAACTGAGGTTACAGTGGAATATAAAGCAGAATTTTTAAAGGATGCTGAAAAAAAGTAAAGCCTGAAACATAGTCAAATAGTTGGAAACAGATAGGTCTTTTATGACAATCATTAACACTAAATTGATGAATTTGTATGGAAAACTTTATTTGATAATAAAAATAGCATTCACAGACTTCTGTTTGTAGCTACATATACATTGTGATCTGTTTCAGGGATTGGGGCAGGGAAGGGAAGAAGCTATACGGATAATATTAACATCTACATACTACACTGCACTACACTAAAATTATGTGTATAGCCACATGGGTCAAGCTACGAACAATGTAGTATTTATATATGCATAGTGTTTTATAAAAAGATTTGCCCATATATTGCTTTCAATCTACACAGCAGAACATTAGGCCTATAGCACATCGCAAGAATTAATGCTTAAAGAACACAGACTGCATACAAGTGTTTCATAATATACAGGCAGGTTCACCATCAAGAAATAGAATTTCAAAACCAACAAAAACTTAATAATTACTGATAGAGTATTCCATTTGAAAACAGTTTTATATACCTGAATCATTTTACTTTAAAATATGTCCCATAAATCAGTTTGTTCAATTTTTGAAATATAAACACTATCACATTCCTCACAACTAGTTTTGCCATAGTTTCACTCTTTTTACAAGAAAGGCAACATTTCCAACAGGCTCTAATAATTACAATTTAAACTTTGTACACAAGATGGTTAGTCATACATTTGTACAGTACCATGGCAACAACAGTGATAAAACTTGCAATGCTTACTTTAGTGTCGTAATGGAAATGTGAACAGTATACATATACACACTGAAGCACTGAAAGCAGTTCACTTAGTGGTTCAACAATAATGAAGAGCTTCTTCATGGCTCAGCTAGGCAGCTTTTTCCTCTCAGTTTTCAAGCAGTGCCACAGCAGACCTTCACCACACAGTCCCCCTTTGCAATTGGCTTAGAAATAATCAAATTAATTTACACGACTATTCCACTTCAAATCTTGAATATACCACCTGTTTACAATTGTTGCTGAAGTTTGCAGTCTCTTTAGCCATTTTCTATTAATCTAAACACACACTCCTTCATGAGAATGTCAACATCATGAATCTTATTACTCCAGTTTAGAAGCTTGCTCTTCTTTTGTTTGATCAGCAACTTACCAGCTTAAAACTATACCACATCCAGCAATTCTTAGATGTTTCAGAAAGCGTCCAAACCTTTTGTGTGATATAGAAAAATACTTCATATTAAAACGGCATAGTTTTCGACAAAGTGCAATTATTTTGTGCTAATGTCGTCTGGTTTCATTACAATATTGGAGACACCTCAAAGACTAACAAAATATCTGGCAAGTTATCTAAAATCAATAATACAATTAAGGCTTACATTTCACATGTAATGTCAATACTATTTTCCTTTTGAGCAATCCCTAGCTTTTGTTGGGTCAGGCACATTTTACTGTTAACATTTTCCTGACATATGTACAGTGTCATTTTTGTTTGTATTCTTCTTTTTACATTAATAGGCCTCTAGTCTTTTCAAGCTGACAAGCAATGATCAACTTTGGATCTGTTCAGAGAACCTATGTTGCCCTTTTAGACAGAACTTGACTTGTCCAGTGCATAATCCTTCATTTAGATGCTGAGATCAGTGCTGCATTCTCGAATAGCCTTCCTTCTAGGCTGTGGGGATTGCCTAGAACTTCTGATAAAGTCATTTTTCTCCATGTTATGTTCATCTCTGTGCCTCGATCTTTCATCAGCTTTGCTTCTTCTTTCAGGTGATCTGTCTCTTTTTGTGTCCAGTGACCTATGCCTCCTTCTCTCAGGTGACCGCTCTCTTCTTCTCTCAGCTGTCGTTTCTTTCTTCCTGTAAGGTGACCTTTCTCTTGTTTGATCAGGTGACCTTTCCCTCCTCCTATCAGGTAAGTCTTTCCATCTCCCTTCAGGTGACCTTTTTCTCCTTTCGTATGGTCCCTCTTTGTGTCTGCCAAGAGATCTTTCATTCCACTCCATATTTTGAGCAGTCATCCGTGATATTTCCCTACCTCTTTCAAGAGACCTTTGATGGTATCCATTTTCTGCCTGCCTTTCTTGACGTTGTTTCCTCTCAGGTGATCTGTCCTTCCTCCTTGCCGGTCCATTTTCTTTCCTTTTGGAAGTACCATTCCAGGTTGTAGTGTGGTGTTCCTTGGTTGGTCTGCTGTGTTCTTTTCTGCCTATTGGCTCTTCTTGTTCACTAATCCTCCTTTCCCTGTGCTGTGATGATTTGTGAATTTCTGGTGGATAGTTGGGTTCCAGTGATGGATGAGTTCGTCTTTCTGATAAATATTTCACTTCCGGTACATTTTGTGAACCTGTTGTGGAACTGCCCCTGTCATTGTTTGGGTCTGGAAGATAACAGAAAGAAAATAAGAGTACTTCACAAGAGTAACACTTTTGAACACAGTCCATGCTATTAAGAAGTACCTACTAATGCTCCTGTTCCTTACAATTTTATCCTTGAACCCATTCTTCTGTAAGAATTTGACCTTTCATTGTGAATAACAGCTTGTTAATTAGCTGCAAGCACTCTATTAAATTAGAAACCTTAAATTCAACTCCAGCTGACTGCAAATTGTCATTTAATATATTGAATGTCATAAACATTTCAGCATTTTCAGTGTAGAATATGCTAATATGAAAAACATTGTTGCATAAGATGATACTTAAAAGGAACATTTGCTTTGCACAACAGAATTAATAGCTAGTTCTACATCCAGCGTAGTACAAAATGGATGACAAATAGGGCATGCTGTTGTACGTTCAAGTTGTACAATGGGATTCTACACCGGATAACCTTTCACCCTCTTGCTTATCAAGAATCTATTTACCTCTGCCTTAAAATTATTCAAAGATTCCACTTCCACTTTTTTCAAGGAGCATTCCAAAGATTATTAGACCTCAGAAACAAAATTCCCCTCACCTTGTCTTAAATGATGATATCTTAAAAATGTGATAGCATATACAATAATACTATTGGGGACTGGTCTCCACAGCTGTTCCTATTTCATACTGGACATTAATACTTTTGTGAATCAATGCTTAATTCCATGAAAGTCACCTACAGAGTACATCTATTCTACATGTCGTGTTTATAATGTACACAAATCATAAGCACCAGATAAAAGCTCAAGTCTGTAACTCTAAAGAGAAAAAGTGACATGACACACTTCCCTTTCCATGTAATTGTATTACAAGTGAAATAGACTTTTACAAGTGAAATTCAAAGTCCCTAGGGGATTCTATGTTCAATGATTCAAAGTTGACTTTGCATTGGTTGCTGTTACATTTTATTTAAGCGTGAGTTAGAATTAGAATGTTATAGTATTTGAGAAGCAGCATACAATGAACAATCGAGGTTTGTATTAGCTGCAATGACACTGAGTGGAAAGTGTGACCAATGCCCCATTCCAAATGCTCAAATGTAGTGTCCTTCATGGTCCTACAATACTGAGAATGATCCAAATCTACTGGATTATACCCTTTAAATTCAAACTACACAGAGAAATCTACCCAAACATTATAGCAAAGCTTTAATCAAGCAAGAGCCTTAGGCTTTCATCATCTGTTTTCAACCTTAACTCAAGACTTTTCTTTCCTCATTTTCTATTCTCAACATTGATTACTCAGTCCAGGAGCTTGTGGATAATCAGAGTTCTAATAGTAAAGGAAACTTCAATAATGTTCTCTAATTTGAACACATAAACCTATATAGACTGGTAATCTTAATATTAAAATGCAATCTGAAAAAGCTTAATGCTGAGAAATACTAAAAAGAGAATATTTATGTTCCGGTTATATTTCAACAATTTACAAGAATTTGAACATTCCTAAAAAGATGAAATATACCTGCAAACAATTCTGATTTTCACCTTGCAATTTTGGTCTCTTCCGATTAGAGTCAGTATTTTTTGTACGATCACAATTGCACTTGTAATTGTACATTATGCTGACAGATTGAAAGCTATGCATTTTTTTAGAACAGCTGATTTAACAAAATGCATCAGGTCATTTACCTCATACAATGTCTAATCACTCAAAATATCCTTATGAACCTTTATTCTTACAGTATATGGAGACAGAAATATGGTTATTGATAGTGAATGCTGCTCAGGAAGAAAGTGCTGGAATTTGTTGGGCCAGCAGGGATCTAATACAATGGAAAGTCAGAGGTGCCTGATGGAATCAATTCAGGCACTTAAGTGGCTACCATCGAACCTTCCCGATGATTGAAGTCACCAGTGACAGAAACCCAACCTACCAGAAGGTGCTGGCCAATCATAGTTGGAGTGGTGACAGCAAAGTATGAGCAGAGGCCTGTGGGACTGCAGACAAAGAATAGTGACGGGGTGGGGTGATCTTCATGGGTGAAGGGGCAGGGGATTGGCCTTCAGTACCCTTTCCTGATCAGCCAGGAATGGGACCTCCCTTCAACAGTTTGTGAGGATTTGAGAAAGTCATGCCATGCCTGTTAAATCCCTGAGGCACTGCTAAAATGGGTGGCCTCAGGGAAAATGGATGCCAATTGGTTCACTCATGAGCTTCTCACCACTACCTCCCACCACCAGAAGACTGACTGATTAAGTGGGCCTGGCTGCCACTTTTCTGTGACTACAAGCTGCATTAAATCCAGCTCAGTGTGCTTATTCAATGAAATAACTTTAACAAGACATAAGATTCAGGCACAACATTAATTTTACAGACCTGTCTGAACATTAAACATTGCATATATTCACTTAAGTTTCTTTGCAAAAGTAGTTAGGTCTTACTTACATATGTGCAATTTTAAGTTAGCAAGCCAAACTTGAGATTTAAATATAATAACTCTGTCTCACCAACCACAGATCTGTTGGCACAGAGCTGTTTGAAGACCTGACTTTTTTTTTTAAAATGTGAAGTGAACAGATAACACTCAGATTCCATCATAACTCGTTTCAACCATTCTTCCGAGTTTCAACGTAATCTGAAAGAACATTGAGGATTGCTCACACCATCAAATACATATCATACTTGTATCAGACTTATCCAAACTGCCCTACTGCATGGCTTGTTCAACCTTCCATAGTTTAGTGATGTTTGGAGCTGAAGTAAAATGATTGTTGCTACCTAAACTGGGAAATAGGCATGGGATACATTTTAATCAGGATTGTTGCTGATACATGATTTAGCAATTTATGTTTTTAAAGCAGGGAATTGTTTGAAAATAATTCATAAGGATTTAATGTTTGCAGAACAACTTAGTTGCAGCTTAAAATAACGTAAAAATAACAGCTGTATACGCAACTTGAATAGTCAGTCAGTCACATCGATATTTCTGATTGAATTTAGTTTGAGTTGACCAATGCTAAATTGCCTAAACAAAAGCAGTGTGATGCTGTAATTATCTTGACCTCGGCTTTAAAATAAAGGGGAGCTAGGTTTTACATACACTACAACATGATGTCAATGAGAGAACATTCATTTCCACTATCTTGTACACCGATATATACACATACATAAAAACAAAGTATTGCTCGGTGAAATGAAACCCCATTACTGCTATAATTTAGCAATATTTCTACACTGCAAGTCACATGACATGCCAGCAAGGCTCCTGATTATTTTGAGCTTACAGATATTTTATAACAATGATCTTTGGTGTATACAACACACAGTAATAGATTTGGAGATTCTTTTGGAGACTGCAGCATCCTGCAGCTTTTACAATTTAGCACTGGTTGTACTGGAAACTGCTTTTGTGATAATTGTAACAGTAGACTACAAAAGTAATAAATTTTATGCGCTCCAGCCTTTGTAAAACCAAAGGGGGCAAAACTGAACCTTTATCAGCATTGGCTTTATTCTCTACTTCATAACATTGGCTGATTTGCATTATATCATATTCCTATATTTATCACAAATGAGGGTTGCCCCATAATACTGAACTGCACATACAGGAACTTGCATACAACAGCTTCATAATTCTTTAAAAAGCAATTAGAATTTTTTAAAAGACTTATTTTCATTTTTTCTTCTCTTAAAATATCTTCCCGCAATAGAGAGGGGGAAACACACTAAATGTTGTATGAAGGGGGTGAGTGTATGAGATAAAAGATTCTTGCCAGCGATGAGATAAATCAGAGTGAGGGACAAGAAACTGGACATTACCAGAAGAGTCCATTAATGAAAAGACACACTAAAAAAAATGTATTTGATAGGAAAAAGGAATTCACAAAACTTAAAGGATTTGCCTTTCTTTCAAGATGATAAATGCCTTTTTACACTTAGTTGGAATTGGGTACAATTTGAGTGGTAGAAATAGGTCAGGAATTCAAATATATATATATATATTATATATATCTTAAAAACGATGTTTCTCCACTTTGCAGATTAGAATGTCTCATTTTCATGCTGCACGTGTACAGATTAGTTACAGAATGCAGTGTTTGCATCACAGTGGCTGCTGATAAATGAGCATCTAATTATTGCATGCTAGACCAGACAGAAGGGAACATGCCTCCAAGATAATGTTACTCAGAAGAATATAATTGAACTCAGAAATAATATCTACACCGTTTTCTTTGTCTATCAAAAAGACTGAAAGAAATAAATGGATTTTGAAAATAACAATGAATTAACTTATTGCACAAGCCTATGGTAAATTAAATTTTCAGTAGTAATGGGGAACTATTAATGTAGGGACAAAAACAAAAGTTGCCGGAAAAGCTCAGCAGGTCTGGCAGCATCTGTGAAGGAGAAAACAGAGTTAACGTTTCGGGTCCGGTGACCCTTCCTCAGTTCTGAGGACAGCATCCGTAGTTCTTCTGGTTTTTATTAACGTAGGGAAGCTGGTGGGATTGGGTGCATTTGTGGCAAAGGGTGGGGTGGAAGGAGAGACTGGATTAAGTAAAGCACACCCACCAATTCACTGGTTTCAACCTTCTACTCAAGTGGATCAAGGGGTAGGAAGCCAATCCATTCTTGGGGTAGCATTTTAAGTAAGTCAAAAAGTCAGGAGACATCAAATGTTGCATATATTGGAGGTTTCTTTTTTCCAACCTGTGGCTGACCAGCAGCTGCAGCAAGGGGGAGGACACATATGGAACATCCCTCCTTTCCACATTGGTTGCTACTTTTCATCTTCAAGCAGCTTGACCATCGAACCCTGTCTTCCAGAGTGACCTCATTCTTCATGCCATCCCCATCCACCTCCCCTCCCCATGCCCCCATTCTCGGGACTGGACTCTACCAACCCCAAGATAGTAACCTTCCATAATCCCCCAGGGTCGAGGATTGGGCAGGGTTTGTAATTAAATCCACATTCATACCCCTCAATAAACCGCCTCATCTCCAGGTTGGCAATCAGACCTCCTTGTTCCCTACCTGACTGAAAAGCATACCCATCAATCAGGCTGAGTGGGGAAGCTTTCGGTCATATCAGATGCATGTTGACAATTTAAAACTGAGCAATGTGTGTAGAATCACTGGGTTTCTCTTACACCCCAGCAGCTTTCTGATCTCCATTTACAGTGGGTTTAAGAGTTAAACGTCTCCCAGTATATAATTTCACTGGTTGAAACAAAAACAAACTTAGGGTCACAGAACTGTACAGCACTGAAACAGGCGCTTTGGCCCAACTCATCCATTCCGACTGTTTGTGCCCAATAGTATAATATTAAGTTAATAAATTCTGGTGTATTCTTTCACATTGCTCCATCACGTTTTGAAAAACCTTTTTAGCATTTCTGTTGTGAGCTTTGCAAAGTCATTGTTCAGGGAAGGGGCTTGTGAGAGGTCAATGAGATTGTTATGCAGGGGATCTCATTTTGGTAATGAATCTCGGGATATATAATCAACATAACCTGACGATAGCTACACTCTAGTACTAATTAATTAATTGCTAGGAATTCATTAGACAGTTCATCTGACATTCAGTTCCACTAAAGTTAACGGCACTGGCCAGAGGATCAGGCAATGTAATCAGCAGCCGAAGCAATAATACTCCTTTTGCGTTAATGTCAGAGGTCAAACTCTACTCCATTGAGTGAGCCAGACACTTCTTCAGATGGAGACTGGGAAAATCTGAGATTTATTATTCCTATCTGTGCTCTCCTTCTCTCACATCTCCAAGTGCCTGGTTACAGACGTGGATTGATATGGGGTTGGGAGCAGATTCCCTACTCTTTCAGCCATAATTTGAAGAAACAAGAAAAAAAGAAAGAACTTCAAAAATTCCAAAAAAAAAGAGTGGTGGTCCTTTTCTGAGCCTCACCATTTGAAAGTAATGCAATCATTATCAGGAAATATAAGAAACAGGCAATTTAGAATCAAAACTAGAGTTTTCCTACTGAGAACAACACATTAGGATATTGAGCTTTCAGAAAATATCTTGTCACCATTTTCAATCGTAATGCAACTAATTCCATATGTGTAAACAGATCATTAGGAGGATATTGAATATGATGAGATAGCCTGCTGCATATGTATATTTGTATTAGGTTAGAATGCCTTGTTTCGTGACAAAAAAAAAGTCAATATTTGGAACTGCCAGAATCTCAATTGCCGTGAGAGATTTGAAAAGACTCCACAGAAGGGCATTAAACATTAGAAAGGTCTCAAATGGGGACTATATCATTCATAGAAAATTAGTGTGCAGCAACCCTTAATTTTAGGAAAAACCTTCAACATTCAAACTGCTCAGTACTAATTAAGATTTAAAATTTATTTGAATGAAAGAAATTAGTATTTGTGCATCCGGTTACTTCCATAACTTTAACATTTTTTTAAAAAAAGGATGGCATTGTAGACAGCAAGCAGCAATTTGTTTTAATTGTTTTCAAGACAGAAGAGTGACAGCAATAGAAACTTTTCCTTATTTAGACTAGTGTTACGTTCTGGATTGATATTGCCCCAGCAAATTTATGAAGACAAGGATGCCAACTCGCAAACAAAACTCTCATTGTATGCAAGTTTCCTGAATCTCCCCTAAAACCCATGATGCCATTTGCAGTACAACGCTGCTCGTTATTAAGCAGGTCTTTTTCTGGTATTCAACTCCAATTCCTTCTCTATGCATCAAACCCAATGTTTAGGCTGTAGGGTTGACAGTGCAGCGCTGCTTCTCGGTCTTATTCAATGGCAGAAAACAGAGTTTCCTATCATAAATTGTGCTAGGAACAAAGTTGTACACAATTTATAAGCTCAATTGCATTCAGTCTTTGCTCGGTTAATAGTAAGAAAGAAAAGCACTGAATCTATCTTCTGGCTAATAACGACAAGACATCTAGAAAAATGGACAGCATGTGCAGATGGCAGGAGAACAACAGAGGAAAAAAAAAAGTTAGAAACAGCTATTTGGGGAACCAGCAGATGATGCCACGTGTTTACAACGTGACAAGCTGGACTGACAGTATGTTGAAATTCCTCCCACCTAACAGTCAGCTTTCTTTGCAAACACCACAATAAAGTGTCACTCTTGAAAGAGTCCACCTGACTATTCATTACTGAAATCTATCTAACTGATCCAACACAACATTTCCAAGCCTTGTCTGAAGTTTCTGCTAATCTTCCATTAACGTTACGATGGACAATCAGGAAAATCTATGGCATCTATGTAAACACTTTTCACTCCTCTTGATTCTGTGGTCCCAGCGCTTGCAGCAATTTCTCTATTTATTCCTCCTTCCTTGAGGCTGCATTTATTGTAAAATGTTTGCAAAATTGTGGATAGTTTGTTCAACTACATGTAAACTCATTTTTATTAATAAGTTTAATCCAAAAAATAATATTGCATAATTGAATCAATGCGTGGACATGTATCAGTTTAGTATGTAGAAACATTCTTCTTATAAAAAAATCTTTGCATTGGAATTACAGATTATTTCTGTGTAAATCAATTGTAGGAGGGTATATATATACACATTGACAGCATACAGATTGTGCGCAAAACATATTGGTTTTAGAATCACACAATCTTTTCTCATTTTAGTGACTAGAGGAAAATGAGATTTTCAGATGTGTTAGTTCCTAATTTATTTTTTGTTTTGGTTAAAACAGACAAAAATTTAAACTGATATTTCAAACATTTTAAAGAATACTGAAATAGGCAAAACGGGGGCGAACTGATAAGGTACTGTTCCTGATTTACAGCATCCCCAGTTCTTTCAGTTTTTAAAACTGATAGGGTAGTCACATAAACCCATGAGAAGCAAACTGAACCAGGGATTATTAAATAGAAACATGTTCACGCTATTTTGATCTGTTACCAGAGAATGCAGGAAGGGAAAAGCTTCAAGGACCAAACTTCATTAGACAACAGTTTTCATGACAGCACAAATGTTTTAATGGGCTTTAATTGAAATATTTAGCCTGCAGACATTCGGTATTTAAACCAAAGCAAGCCACTGATTCTTGCTTTACTCACCTCCATCCTGGACAATTCCTTAACTAGGCTGAACTATGTGAAATAATGGCTCAAAGATAATTAATTTCACCCCATGTATTGTTTACAGCCTTATTGGCACTGTCAATGAACAAGTGGAGTAGACCATCTCCAAATTTTAGCTGCTGGGACACCTAGCTGACTTGTTCTACTCTAACAAATACTGTCATGTGCTTGGTATTTATTTAAATCTAGCTAGTTTTATTGCAGCTTATATAGTTTCAAATAACCTGTTGTCCTACTTTCCTGGACCCTGTGAAGCAAACAGAAAATTAAATTTTACTTCAGACTGAACCTCTTAAGTACATAATTTGTGTTACAATATTACAGAAATAAATATGAATAAATACCATTGCCTCTGAATGTGTGGCCTCCTTAACTGGCTTGTTGCATGCACTGGGACCTTGATTAAAATATTAAAATCTCCCAAATGTAAGAATTGGATTAAAAATCTCAACAATAAAGGAAAAACAAGACAACAGGTAAGGCATTAAAGTGACTTCTAAAGAAAAGTTTCTTTTCATCTCATGGAAATTAACAGCTCAGATTTTACTACCTAGTGATGGCGTCTTTAAATAATCAGCTGGTAAATTTGAAAGTCTAATACACAACTCTCCTTTGAGCAGATTAGAGGGTCACTGTACATACTATCATATTTTTCTGGAAATGTATGTTTTCCAACATACAAACTTGAATTATATGTTAAAACAACACCAGCTTCCAAATGAAATAAAATGGGAGTTGCTACTAAGAACTTTTATTCAAAATTGGGAGGAATTTTGACTGGGTTAAAAGAACAGCAGTCAGGTACTGCTAGCAGAGGTCAGGTAAAGTAGCAACGTCAAACCATGTGGAGTCAGGGGACAGAAAATTAGTTGGACAGAAAACACAGTAGTAGTAGTTAGTCAGATGATTGTAAGACGTTTCACAGGAACTGATGCCAGGACCAATGTCACTCACTGTATAGATGTTTTGGACAAAGGGAAAACAATAACAATATTTAGGGACAACACCAAATTTAGGGACATAGTTAATGCTGAAGTGTATTGCAACTAAATACAAACCTATACAAGTAATTGTAAGGTATCAAGAATAAGATAGTTACCTAGTCTTTGGAAATTAAGAGTCTAAATGGTGTAGAGGTTTAAAAGACTCCTGAAGTACAAATTTGTGAATTATTGGAGGCAGCAATGCAGGTTAACAAAGCAATTAAAAGTATCAACCAAATATTGGGGTTAACTTCTGGGGGAATCCATTACCCTTAATAAATCCAACATACATTTCAGGAGAAACTTCTTTATTCAGAATGTCAAGAATATGGAACTGGCCACCACACGGATTGGTTCAGATCAATTGCATAAATTCATGAGGCATAGCTAGATAATTGCAAGGAGAAGAACAGGTTATATCATAGGGGTAAGATGGAGTAAATTAAAATCGGAGGAGGTTAATGTGGAGCACAAACATTGGCCGAACAGCCTGGTTCTTTGTCCTAATGATCCCATTTTGTATTGAGGCTCACATTCATCAGGTTGTAGATCATGGGAAGATGTTGAATTGCATCAACAGTGATTATCTTCTGATGAGCACAGTGCCACAAAGAATTTCATAGAATGCCTACAGTGTGGAAGGATGCCATTTGGCCCCTCGAATCCACACTGACCCTCCGAAGAGCATGCCACCCAGACACTTCCCCCTAATCTACACATCCCTGAACACTGGGCAATTTAGCATGGCCAATCCACCTAACCTGCACATCTTTGGACTGTGGGAGGAAGCCAGAGCACCCGGAGGAAACCCATGCAGACACGGGAAGAATGTGCAAACCCCACACAGAGAGTCACCCGAGTGGAATCGAACCTAGGTCCCTGTTGCGATGAGACAGCAGTGTTAACCACTGTGCCACCATGCCACCCTGTTAGTTTAGGATTTTATATTTAACATCCTGGCATTTTTCCAACTCAACATTTTTAATTCAAATAGAATACACTTTTGAGAGAGAGAGAGGGGGGGAAAAAAAACGATAGTTGCTTCCTGAAATAGTGAGCAGTCAAGAGGATAGATAAATTACCAGTCAGGCTCCTTCATACCATGGTGTGGCCTCATAGATGGGACATTTCTGCTGATGCAAGGCTTTACTTCCTTTTTAATAAATGTGCCATCCTATCTATGCTTTGTTTTATCCAATGGCCTGACTACAATCATTAATTCACCAGCTAGGAGGCGGCAGATTTCTTGGATGTTCAACAGTTATTTATATTCGCGTAACTCCTTTAACATATTAAATTCACATGTAAATTCAAATGTTGACATCAATTCAAAGCATGAAGCATTAGGATTGGAGAAGAGGGAAATTTTGAACAGTGTCTGAATGGAAGGGGGAGGGTTGGAGAGACAAAAATATATTGAAAATTCCAAAGCTTAAGGCCAAGACAATAGGATGCATGGTCAACAATGATAACGTGAAGGAACAGGGACAGTAAAAAGGCCAGAGTTGGCCAAGGGTTATATGGGGGTATGTTACTAACACAGGCATGGGATGAAGCAATGATTTGAACACATGGATGAGAATTTTACAGTGGCTGTATTTGAGAATGAATACAGGACAAGGCATGGAGTAAATAGGTTCGCATTAGCATTAGGACAGCAGAACTTTAATTTTTTTTTAGACTATGGGAGCCATAAGGCTAGCTAGGTGCACATTGGAATCATTGAGTCTGCAGATAATCAAAGCATGGGTGAGGGTTTCTGCTGAGGAAGGTGTGTAGCTGAGCGATATTTCAAAAGTGAAAGTCTGTGTTTTTCTTGATGGAGAGGATATGGGTTGTGCGGTCAACTGAAGGTTAAGATTATGCACACTCTGATACAGCCTTAGTCAATGACTCGGAAAAGGGATGTGACCACGGAATGGCAATTGCCTTCCCAATGTTTAACTGAAATAGGTCTTAGCTTATCCAGGATTTGGTGTCAGACAAGCAGTCTGAGGCAATAGATGAAGCAAAAGTTAGTGATGAGGTAGGGCTGGCCATCAGTGTACATGTGGAGTCTGAAATTTTTCTGTTTTTGTTATCAATGAAAAATAAAAAAACAGACTAAGGTAGCGGGCCCGAAGGTAATTGCACAGAAATTGGAAGAGAAGCCACCAGAGAGGATTCTCTAATTGGATAGGTAAAAGCAGAAACACAGTGCCATCCAGATGATATTCTGGAGGAGAATGTGGGGTCAACTATGGAAAAGTTGCAAGAAGGTTAAGAAGGATCAAGACGGATCATGCAACATGGTTACAATTATATTGGAGGTAATTTGTGATTTTGATCACATCCATTTTCACCTGCAGCTGGTTGGAAATCTGATTGGAGAGGAAAGACATGAAGGGAGATGGGCAGCAATTTGCAAGGATAGAATGGCCATAAATGGATTGTATGAAGCAGTGAACAATTCTGGCAGATTTGAAAGGCAAGCAGACAGACTGCGTCTAAAAGGGAAACATTTATGAAATCAGCTCATGTAGAGGTCAGGAAAAGGAACTGAATGGTCATTAGTTCAGAGGAAGTAGGGCCCAGGAAGAAGGCAGTGTCTCTCAAAGGCAAGCTGATTTCAGACAAGACATGATGGGATATATGGGCAAAAAACTAAAAAAAAAAATTACCTTCAGAGCTATGGCAAAGGAGGAAAGTTTCAGAGGCATCTGAACAGATTTGAATTTCAGACACACGAGTTACTGTACACTTGGGAGGTGAGGTTGAAAAGATGGAGGGGGAGTTTTAGGAGAAAGATGATATTAGAGAAAAACAGTCAAAAGTTATTCAGAGATAGTAAGAACTGCCAATGCCGGAGTCAGAGATAACAGTGTGGAGCTGGAGGAAGACAGCAGGCCAGGCAGCAGAGAAGCAGGCGGAGGAGGAGTCAAAAGTTATTTTTGTGTTTCAGGAACAGTAAGCAGTTTTGGCAGAGGACAGGAGGACCAGTATTATTTACTGCGAATCATCCAGACCTGCTGATGAATGGCTACATCAGTCCTGTTTCAAAACATTAAAGTCTGCACTCCGTGTTTTACGGAGTGAAAATGGAGATGGTACTGAGGAAAATAACAATGAAACTGGTTACTGAGGCATTAAAAGGTAGACACGATGGTGAGATTGAGCAAACTGATATTTGCAGAAGCATCATGGCAAATGCAAGGATAAAAACCAAAGGGGAAATTGTGAAACATTGTTGTAAGTGACTGTGGGAAAAGATATTCCAGAAGAGATGAGTCGTGGGGTTAGAAGTGGCTGGAGAATGGTAGGGGGTGTGATTAAAAAAGTTAGAGATGGCTTTCTCAATGATTTAAATGATGGGGAATGAGGCCACACTTGGGAGGATAAGAGTATTGGGATGTCCATGAACATGAACAGGAGAGTTTATATGGACAGTTGGCAAGGTTCAGGTTAAATCAATAGTGAAGCAGTTTATTTGAAATGAGCAGCTCTGTAGCTTTCTCAAATGTTCCTATGTAGAATTAGATCTAGGAGCCAAAGTTAGCAGCTTAGATTTTGAATTTTTTTTTGTCGGTTTTGTGCCAGCTTGTTGCTGAAACAGAGACAATGTCATTTTCAGGTCAGTTTATTTGCACAGAACATCTCTGGGATTCCAAATATGACTGTGTCATCAGATAATCTCAGGGCTGAGAAAGAGATGAGAAACAGACAAAGAGAACAGGGGAATTAATCTGCTTCATATTTTCTGAAAAACATATTCAAATCTTGCAAACATTCAATCAAATCAAGGAATTTAGGTATTTAGCAAAGAAATACCCCAAGGATATCCATAGAAGAGACATTATGCTATTAAATATAACCTTGTTCAGATATCTTTTAAGTTACAATCTGAAAATTGGAACTCAGAGACTTAAGTTATCATTTTAATCTCCCAAATGTTTGTCCTATTGTTTCAATCATCACTTGGTTTCTTTGGAGAACACTTACACTTTAAGCCGAACTAAGATAACTTGGGGATCATTGTAAAATTTCTATTCCTCCTAATTCACTGTTTAGTTGTAACAGCTAAATTGATCCCAGTTGACCATCCAGGCACTTTTACATCTTTTGCAGTAATCCTAATATTAAAAAATGTACAGTTGTGCACACTCTCTGGAGCATTTCTTTAACAATAGATGGGGTAACTTGATGTATAGAGTCATACAGTCATAGAACACGGAAACAGACCCTTAGGTCCAACTCATCCATGCTGATCACATTTTCCAAACTAAACTACTCCCACTTGCCTAAGTTTGGCCCGTATCCTTCTAAACCTTTCCTATTCATGTAAAATGTCTTTTAAAAGTTGTAACTACTTGCATCTACCACTTCCTCTGGTAGTTCATTCCACACGTGAACCATCCTCTTAAAAATCTGCCCCTCAAATTCCTTTTACACATTTCTCCTCTCACATTAAAACTGTGCCCTTTACTTTTGAACTCCCTTATCTCAGGGAAAAGACCTTTGCTGTTCACCTTATCTATGTCCCTCACAATTTTATAAGCCTCTTTAAAGGTCACCCCACAACTTCCTATGCTCCAATGAAAAAAGCTCCAGGGTATCCAGCCTCTCCTCATAACTCAAACCCTCTCGTTCCATTAACATCCTTGTTAATCTTTTCTGCACCCTGTCCAATTCAATAATATCCTTTCTATAGCAGGGCAACCAAAACTGTACTCAGTACCCCAAAAGTGGTCTCAGCAACATTCTGTACAACCTCAACATGACGTTCCAATTCTTACACACAATGGTCTGAGTAACTGAAGGTAAGTGTGCTAAATACCTTCTTTATTACCATCTACCTGTGACAACTTTCAGGGAATTATGTACCTGAACCCCCTCCATCTCTCTGTTCGACAAAACTTCCTGTTAACTGTGTAAGTTTTGCTCTTGTTCATCTGACCAAAATGTTGCAACTCGCATTTATCTAAATTAAACTGCCACTCCTCAAACCATTGGCACAATTGATCAAGATCCCTTTGTAATCTTTGATAACCTTCTTCACTGTCTACTATACCAAAAATGTTCGTGTCATTCACAAACTTCCAAACCATGCGCCCTATATTCTCATCCAAATCATTTTGTATAAATGACAAACAGCAGTGGACCCAGCATCAATCCCTGTAGAACACCGCTAGTCACAGGCCTCCAATCCAAAAACAACCCTCCATACCATCCTCTGTTTCCTCTCATCAAGCCAATTTTGTACCCAATTGGCAAACTCTCCCTGAATCCCATGTGATCCAACTTTACTAACCAGTCTACCATGCAGAACCTTGACAAAGGCCTTACTAAAGTCCGTGTAGTCAATATCTCTACTGCTCTGCCCTCATCTGTCTTCTTGGTCACATCCTCAACAAACTCAAATCAAGTTTGAGAGACTGCACTCGCACAAAGCCATGCTGAATACCCCTAATCAGTCCTTGCCTCTCCAAATACATATAAATCCTGTCTCTCAGAATCCCCTCCATCAAATTACCCACCACAGAAATCAGACTCTCTGGTCTGTAGTTCCCACGCTTCTTCTTGCAGCCTTCCTTAAATAAAGGCACAACAACATTAGCCACCCTCCAGTCTTCCAGCACCTCACCCGTGGCTGTAGATGATACAAATATCTCTGCTAAGGGCCCCACAATTTCTTCCCTCGCTTCCCAAAACGTCCTGGGATACACTTGATCAGGTCCCAGAGATTTATTTATCTATTTAAAAGACCCCCAGCACCTCCACTTCTGTAATATGGACTGTTTGCAAAACATCAAAACTTATTTCCCCGAGTTCCTTAGGTTCCATGTGTTTGTTCACAGTAAATACGGCTGCAAAACATTTGTTTAGAATCGCTCTCATTTCCTGTGGTTCCACACCGACGACCTCTTTGATCTTTAAGGTATCTACAGAGTTCCAGTTTCAAATAAAACCCAAGGCCACTTTGCATTCCCTTCTAGCATTAACTATATTTGAAACCATTTTAAATCCCAAGTCAAGAGTCATAGGATAAACCAAACATTGTGCTGGGTGACTGAGCGGCTAATTGCACAGGGACTGCTATTCTTCATTAACTAATTTAATTTGCATACAATCCTTGGTATTGCATCTTTTTCATTGGTCAAATGGTAATATATTAGAGACACTATCATTTCCATAGTCTAACCTCTTCTTTCATGCACTCGTGAAGGATCCGATTCCATTTTTCATGATGTGCATCAATTCATACATACAAATAATTCAAGCCCCCCGATCCAAAAGGCAAGTTGGGCATCATGTAATGCAACCTTATTTTTTCCCTCTTTTGTAGGAAAACACCTTTAATGTGATGAGAGTAACTTGAAGCACGATTATGTTGGGAGTACAGTAGTACATGAATAAAAATGCCAAAATTGGTAATGTCGAATACTCAGTTGAAACTTTTAACATACAGGGTCCTTGGTAAGCAGCGTGCATAGTGTTTTTCAAGAAACACTTAAATGCACTTAATACCACAATAGAGTTTATACATAGCGTACTGGCTCAAATTTAGTCTGAAGACTTGCAATTCAATCGACAAAATAAATTCTGATATTAGCACACATAACAAAATCTCTACTGCAATATAACAATTTTTGTTTCACAGGTTGTGTAACAACGTCAAAATCAGCAAAATTTAGGTTTATCAATTTCAAATCAATAAACAGGGCTGTATAAAACAAATTACAAGAGATGAGAATTATTTGTGATAAGATGTCTTGCTGTTCACTCCAAATGATGGGAATAGGTATGATATTCCATTCTGAAACTCTACCATAACTTCAAATGAAGAACTTCCAAAGTGCATCATCCAAATTTGAGATAAATATAATGGACCGTACAGGTTATCCAATTCGCTTTCTACTGACTTCAAAATGAAAGGGACAACAATTTGACCTGCATAAGGAAAGGATACTTTTTGGTGAACTCTAGTTGAGGTGTTGCCATGGAAAGTGTAGCAGGCAACAGTGATCCCAAAATTTTCTTTAAATTCAAAGCAGACAATTTGATTCTGTTTAACAGCAGCCAGCTAACCCCGAACTGTCTGTTATGCCTTGGCCAAAAGAAGTTCTGTTGATATTCAGTACAGCAAATCAAGTACATCACTGTTCTATTTAAGGCTTCATAAGGAAACAAAATTTGAAAATGAAATATTCAATTTTATGCCTCCTCCTCCTTCAGAATCATGAAATATTTACCTCTTGAAATAAAGACTTAGGGCAATTGCTTACATCGTCAATACAATTTTTAAACACCATTAATTTCAATTTGTGGAATCAAGGTGTACTAACTGATATGGTGGACTTATCCAATTGTAATATGATGTTCCATCTTCGTAAAAACAGAATTATATTAAATACAAAAACATCAGGTTCTTCTAAAACAGCTCACGTCCCACAAATGTAGGCAAAATGAATGAATTCTGCTAGCATGATCAGTTGGAAACCTGCATATTGATGAATGTAAGCATATTCATGGATATATGGCTGAATGGACATAAATGGAACACAGTATGAGCCTAAGGCAGCAAGATGGAAGCAGCAAATATTGATTTGTCTACCAACCGTATTTTGATTAGGGCCCATTAAGTAGAAGCAAGACTCCCCGTGCTTGTCACTTCTCATGCATGAGGAGAGATTAGGAGGTATCATCGCTGAGGGCAGAACGAAGAGCCCAGCACCCAGAAAAGATGAGAGAGAAAAAGAGCAGAAGATAGATTTAGATTCCCTATTAGTAAGCAGCAACAGGATTGATCACTCTGTTGATCGTGGAAAGATGTTTATTATTGTTCCAGTCAGATTGTCCAGGCAAAAATCAATTAGACTGCAAAGACAGCAGCTGCAAGACCAAAGGATACAGAAAAAAAAGAGCACCAGGAAGTTCTACTGGGAAATGCATTCCATTTTTTTTATCACAATACAATAAGTCAAAATTGCATATAAACAATGACTCATTTAAATATTTACAAATTACATTTAAATCCAATGGAACATTATGTATCATTTTAAAATTAATTACAGAACTTGTTACAAAAATATATACCCCTACAGATAGGTGAGGCTCATCACTGCGATGGAGATTTTAAAAAATCAAAAGTTTAGGAAGTTGAGAATTCTATTTTGGGTAACTATAGCTTTTTTAAAAATAATAATTAATTCCATTCATTTGAATTCAAGAGAGGTGTTAGTAAATTTAAGTGTTAAAATTCAGCTTCATATTCTCATGTAAAACTTCACAAACTTTTCAAGGAAGCAGCAAGACATTAAATAAATCATCAAGAGCATCCGAATATATCTTTCGAGTAAACCAGCTTGTTAAATAGAAAATTCCATCAGAAAGGTCTGGAGTACAAGTACTGCAGATTGCAAGTATAAAACTGTTTTGCATTTATGCAATTTTTTAAAAAAGATAACTGAGATTACAGTATGCTGTTAATTAAAATCTATCTGTAACTAAATAATTGGCAATAAGACAATGTTTTCATGATGACTAATGCAAACATGATCATTTAAATCAGTAAATATTGAAACACTTCCAATCCACTTTTGGCTCCAGGATGGAAACTCAAATTGTGGTTTTATTCCCATTTAACAAACATTTTGTTGTATAGTTATATACACAGTAGGCATGAGAACAATGAAGAATTGAACAAAGTCAAATATTCCTGTTAGAAAAAGATGCTGTCCTGCCTGTACTTATATTTACTCCAGTCCATTTTAAAGGAAAATAGCAATTGTACAGAATTAGTATCAGCAGATTAGAACCAAAAACTGTACAAAGATAAGACATTTGTGAAAAAAGGAGACAATTTCCAAATCTTAACAGAAAAAAAAGAGGAAGCAATCACTCATGGAGCGATAGTATTGGAGAAAGTAACATTTTCATAGGGCAACCCACCATATTCTGGCACATAACCATTTCCACGTTTCAGAAATAGGCATACTCTCCGACCACCATTTTTAATCAATTCTATCGCACGAGAATGCTTCATATTCTTGGTCGATTCTCCATTGATCTCCAGAATTTCATCTCCAACCTAAAAACAAAATAATCGTAAATATAAATAAGAAGATTTCACCAGAGCCACACGAGGGGACCTTTGAGAAAGTCAAACATTTTTAAACTGGATAATTATTTTGTTTAAAAATCACCCTTTCCTATTTTCTCCACTTGCCTTCTAAAACTGCTGATTACCACAAGGATCAAACAAAAATTCCTAGCGCTTTCCACCATCTTGACCAGAGTCAAATTACCTGCTTTGAATTTAAACAAAAGTTTAGGATCACTGTTGTCTGCTACATTTTCCATAGCAACACCTCAACTAGAGATCACCCTTTTGTTATGCAGTACAAATTGTTGTCCCTTTGAAACACAGTGTACTTTATGATTCTTTTTGTTTATTGTCAGGGGAATGGAATGGAAAAGTAGCAAGTTTAACTGTAGCTGTACAGGGCATTGGTCAGACCACAACCAGAGGACTGTGTGCAGCTTCAGTCTCTATACTTGAAAAAAAAATTATTGTTTTACAATGAGTACACAGAAAGTTTTCCTGACTTCTGGATGAAGGGCTTATTTTATGAATGTAGATTGAACAGATCAGGCCTATATCCATTGGCATTTAGAAGGAAGAGGTGTTTTTTGAAACATCTACGATCTTGGGGCACTCAGAGGAAGAATGTTTCCTCTTTTAGGAGAGAGCAAAACAAGGGGACAATGTTTAATAAGAGGTTTACTGTGTACAACAAAGAGTTGTTTTAAACCCAGGAGGTAGCGGAGGATGAGTCTTTAAAGCTTATTCAAGATGGAATTTGACAGATCTTCGACGATATAGGCTGCAAAGTAGAGCCGGGATTACAACCATATCCACCATGATCTAACTGAAATTCAAAAGAGATTCAAAAAAGGTCAAACAGACTATTCCTACTCCTGAATCCTATGCTCCGTTCTGATGACTGCAAGATGAAAAGAACCAACAGCACGTCTGTTTTTATTGCAATATTCAAGTACTCTACTATAAAATGAGTATTTGCATTTATCTAGCATCTTTCATGAGCACAGGATATTAGAAAGCACTTTACGGTCAATACAATTCTTTTGAAATGTAGTCAAATTGTAATGTAGGAAACATGGCAGCCAACTGACGTGCAGTCAGCCCTCACTAGCTGCTATATTGATTGCAAGATAAATACTGGCCAGGACAACAAGGATAACTTCCCTGCTCTGATAACGAGTGACAAATAATTCATAAACTAAGACAGGGTGATCAATTTCAGCACTGCAGTCTAACAGTTCCTAATCTACTCATTTAGTCATTTCAGGACATTGTATTAGAATTTACCATTGTCCTTATTTGTTCACGTTCTTCATTACGGTAGTTGAAATGTCTAATCTGCGTGCTTAATTCAGTGGTTTCTTATTAATACACATGACTTACGATTGCAATCAAGCCAAGAGTAAGTGGGGGAATATTCTATTGCACATTTAAAGAAATTATTGTATTTAAATAAATAAATAAATAATATTGCTTTGGCAGTCATGAGGATACATTTGGTTTGCAAACCATAGCACTGATTACTAATATACATCTTCACCTTGCGTTAAAAGGAAGGATAAAAATCACTCAGTATGCATGTCTTCTTGTTTGTTGTTACTATGTCATGCTTGCACCAGCATTCATCATAAAAAGAAAGTTTCAGTGATGGATAACAGTTCGGCTAGAATAGGACAGCTTCATTACAATGCCAATGCGGTCAAGGGAAATGTTGTTCTGAAAAAATTTAACCTGAAAACTACAGCTTCACCATTTTAAGCTATAGATCATCAGATTTCTCCATTTATAAGTTAGGAGTACTGTATCTATTCATCTTACGTAATCAATGAACATTTTTTCTCAGTGAAGCAGAAAAATCAGAACTCATTCAGATGATCCAGTTTTTGTTTGAACTTACATCCACTTGGCCTTATCCATTCCTTGCCTCTTCCAGCTATTCAACTTCTCTAATATTTAAGTTAGTAAAATCATTTGGAAGTTAAGTGTACATTAATTAAGGGCTCATTGTATTCAGGTACTGGATATTAATTGGAAAGAGAAAATACTGGAATAGTAGTAATGTCATAGGAATAGTAAGCCAGAGCCCTGGTTATTGTTAGAGGTTTTGTGATGCTCTGGCAGCGTGCCTGACAGAAGGTCTGGGTTCAAGTCCCACCTCCTTTCGAGGTCTGTCATAACATGTCTCAACAAGTCAATTAGAAATATTTATTTATACAAGAGGAAGTTGAAAGATCTTTTTATAAAAATTGTTGGCAGTATGCAATATGTAATAGTTTCTGAAAATAAAATTTTGTAAATGAATAAAGTCTTGGCTTTAGTGTTCTTTCCTTCACCACCTAAATTTCAGTTTTGACAGAAAATTTTGATACCGTTTTACTGCTGCAGTAAAATAGACTACTCCACAAACTAAAACATTAACCATACATACAATAAAAGTAATACTTTAATGATATGAACACTCAATCAACTCAATGCGATGTTTCATTTCTCAATTGAGCCTGAACCTTGTTTTTCATTCCACTTAAGATAGGACAAACTCGATACATTAGTTTACAAGGTTATTCACTTCTTTAGTAAAACATAGAAACTCAATTTTTTAAGATGCAAAACTTCTAATTATTGTTCATTTGAATTGGGTGTATTTGTAAATTAGCATGCAGAAAGTCAAACTAACTTTTGGCCTTTACTGCATGGGGATTTACTTGTCAGATTAGCAAGTCTTGCTACAATTGTGTCAGGTTGTGGAGAGAAATGTGCACTATTTCCTTCGCTATGTCCAAAGAATACGACATTGCTTCATCAGTGGCACACCAAAGGCTAATTAACTTGTGGGATGTTAGGGAGGTTCCATCATGAGAGGCTGAGTAAAATGTGGTCCTGACCGTCTGGAGTGGAGCAGAATGAGAGGTGATTGTCCTGGCTGGACACTGACTGCACAGGAACACGGGACTGAATCTTATCAGAAATGACTTAAGTTCAGTTTTGGCAAGTTTCACAAGTTGCTCTCCTCAAGCTCTAGTGGAGTTTCTTGTGTTACCCCAGACTCAACTCATTAATCATGCACCACACCCCTACCACTGTCTAATTTACCCACTTGCCACAGATGGATGTGCTGTCTGGAATATCATAGGATTTCTGGCACCAGCCAGAAAGTCCATCAAGAAACCCAGACAGGCACTGGCAGTGCACCACCGCCCTGTATAGGTCATGGTAATTGTCCCAGACATGTCAGATAAAGGATTATTGACAACCTGCTTTATCAATGGGGACCTGGAGGCCCTGCTGGATGGACAGTGTGTATGGTTACAGCTCATGGAATGTGCCCTGCAATGTTGCCGAATTGCGGAGGAACAAGCGCTGAGCTGGAGTTGCCAGGTACTTGCTCTGACTTACATATTAGGAATTTGCCTAAACTAGTTTCTATGCAGTGGGTGTGAGAATAGGAAGCTGCATTTTAATGAGGTAAGAAGATATAATAAAGACAATGTTAATATATGCCAGTGCCTATTAGGCCTCTCACCACCCGATGCTGGAATCTCATCTCTCAGTTTAACACATGGATCATGTGTGTATGGGTGACCTGTACCTGTCTACATAAAGTGACTTGTACCTGACCACACTAAACAGCCCATGCCTGCTTACAAGATGGCAGACAGAAGGTAAACAAAACTAAGCAGCCTGCTCAGACAGTGAAATTGAACTGTGCCTTTGAACAGAACTGCTATAAAAGATCAGTAAAAGAACACTGTATGTTCCCATCAGAGACAGTTCTGATAAAAGAATGCCTTAGGACAGATAAATGACTAGTTCTAGTCTTATTAATGAAAGGATGATTGTCCCAGTGAATGAATAACATCAGGTGCTACATTAAATCCCTAAGCAGCTGCAAGGACAACAGCTAAAGTTATTTCGTAGTAAATAGTCACTTCTTTGAAGGTACTTACAATATTAAATACTTTCTAGTTAAAAATGCTTTAATCATAGAAGTTGATTTCAATGCATAACCAGAATATAATACAAGCATTTAAAAAACATCTAAGCATGGATGTAAAGGTTAACTAGCCTTAAGAGACATCTTCTGTTATAGCCTGAACAAAATAGATTGCTCACAACCCATAAACTACAAAATGTTAACAGTAGAATTAGTTGTGTAACATTATACTTTGTAATTAACTTTATAACAGAAATTAACCTTGTAGCAATTAGTTTAAAACTCACTGACTTTTTATTTTAACGTTATGTAATTGGGACAGTGGGAAATATTAGAGCAATGGCTGAATTTGATAAATTAAAGCATACGTAGTACAGTGAATAATAGACTGTCCTTAGAGATAAGAAGCCTGAGACAGATTGGAAGGAGTGTAGCCAGCAAACATTTGGAATGGAATGATTTGGATTCATAGAAAGACCCCAAAGCCAAGAGATTCCAAATGCTGTAAGGCCATGGGAATCTGGGGCAGTCCACAGGATTGCCGATCATTAAGTGAGCCATGGGATTGGGTGTATGGATTAAGAACGAAGGACAGTGACTATGCAGTGTTTGATTATTGTAAAAAGCTGTATTCTCACTGCAAAAATCAGTGTGTGTCACTGATCTTCCTTCTGATTCGGGGAAGATTCTTTGGCCTTCTCCTTGCATCAACTGGATTTTGCCCGAACAAACATCTTCCACTTGCCCGAATCCTGCCTGCCTCCCTCCCCAGTTTTCATCCCCGGTTGGGGGCGGGGGAGTGGGGTGGTTACTCCTACAAGGAGACTGTTTACTCACAAATGGCAGGAAGCTCCTCACTGTTGATCCCACGTGAGTCTCTCAACTTCCTCATGAATGCCCACATCATTCAGGGGATGGGAAGATTCCAGCCATAATCTCAGTTTATGGGGTTGATAGTTTACAACCAAGATTAGGAAATGGCTCTTCATTCAAAGATTTGTAAATCTTTGGCACTGTCTATCCCAAAGGTTTAACAATGCCCTGTTACTGATTGTATTTCAAGCTGGGGCACAAACTTTTGCTCCATTGAGGAATCAAATGTTATGGGAAACTGGCCAGAAAGTGCAGTTGATGCAGAAAATCAACGATGATCATATACCAAATGGCAAAGCAGGCTTCCTGGCACATGGTTGAATTGATAAGTTTGATCAGTTTTCTTTTCAGCATAGAATGTAATAACTTGCTTTTGGTATCTAACAATTAATACATGTACCATCTGTTTTTGATGCTGCTTTTTATCTACTCACCTTCATTTTACCGTTTCTGATGGCAGCACCATCCTCAGCTAATCGGAGTACATAAAGGTCCATGTTGTATTCACGCCCACCACGAAGACTGAATCCAAAACCCTTTGGTCCCTTATCCAATTCCACAGTGTACAGTTCAGGTTCCTTGGAAGATAAAAATAACATTCAACAATGTTTGCAAACAAAAAAAAAAGTGGTGTCTTCTTGACTTATGAAATCTTAATGACAAATATACATGAAAAAAAATCTAGATAAATGAGTGCCTATATATCCCACTAATAAGACACCTTATTGGTTTAAAAAAAGAAAATGGTCACCCTGGTCTGGGGGAGTTTTGCATATTAATACCACATCAAGTTCTTGGGACCCAGTTGTAATTGCTCTGTTGTCTTTACCGGTGAATCTATCCTCCTGTCCAGAGAACCAATTAACTCCAAGAGCAGGAACAATTACTTCAGAAAACATTTTAACCCCAGCTTTCCTCACAGACACCTCTTTGATATCAGTAATCAATTAGGATTATTCATTCCAGCAGATTAATCATTCCTATTTGAACACAACTCCCACTTGCTTTGCTCTGCTCAACTGCATCATCCATAATGTATTAAAAATCTTATGTCTACTCATAGTTTATAATGGGAAAAGTTGATTTTATAAAGTATGTCCACATTTATAGTAGGAATTGCCAATATGAACTTGTCACCTTGCATCTGCACCCTCCCACTTGTGTTGGCACGCTTATACTTCAGTTTAAACTCCTCAGCCTGTGAGGAGCCTTAAACTGCACTGCAGAAAAACTCAAATGCTCAAATAAATGTACTGTCCAAATTAAAAACTTTATAGAAGCATTATATATGAATAAAAGACAGAATGTAATCCTCTAAAATGAAGACTGAATTAGTTCACGTTCTTTTGTTCAAGCATTCTTCACTCTAACCCTTAGATTTCACTTGGTTTGGGCTCCCTGTGGAACACGATTACTAAATCTGATCCATAACAAAACATGATATAGATGAGCTGTCATTCAGATCACTCAGCCTTGTTTATCCTGAAGCTACTTTACTTTCCTCAACTATTCCAAACTTGCACAGTTGCGTCAAGTGCAGGTTCTACCTGCCACTGGGAATCTGTAGTAAGCAAACTTAGTATCACACAAAAATGTAACTCGAGGTTAGGACAAGATCCTTTTTCATTGCCTCATATTACAAAGTCAGCAAAAGCATTGTGAATTCCTCAGTGAAAAGCAACTGCAAGCCATAAAGAAAATGGTAGCTAAATTTGGTTCCTTTTAGGGCAGATAGGCTTTTGATCATAATAATTCCATCACAAGGATATCAGTTCTTGTGCTTTCTTGGACTTTTATTACTTCTATAGAGGTTCTCTGCAACACAGCACTCCTGTAATTCCTGAGCTTTTCTCTTATCTTTTTCTGTAATTATAATCTTATATTAAGCGTATTCCTCAATTGTGGACTATCTCCGGAGCCATTAAATTGGAGTGACAAATGTATCTTTATTTAATTGATTTTATTTTAATTAAAGGGGAGGGGGTGCTTGGTGTTTTCCTTTCTCTCCTAAACGACTTCCAATGCAGTTACATTCCCAGAAACAACATAACTGAATTACATTTCCCTGTGCACTCTTAGTTGGTCTTAATTAAAGACTACACTAACATTTTTTTGCTGTTTAGAACAAAGAATTGCTCATCGCTCCACACTGTATTTCAGCAAAATTCACAGCAGTGGTGTGTATTTTTGCATAATGTCTGTCTTTGTTCCAATCCATTAATATTTCTTGAACACTTTGTGTCCTAACACTACTTATCCTTGATTCGGGATCTTTTGTCAATTTGACACTATACTGTTTAGGTAATGTAATGTAAAGTCATGAGTAGAGTAATCGTGGTAGATAATCTTTGTGCTCCTACATTTCTTAGTCACCTCTAAACAGCTTCTGAGTGGGGGCAAGGCATCTGACTAGAGAGGAGGCAGAAACAACATGACAGTCACATGAGTAACAATCACATCAGAGGTCTCCATCAGACAGTGTGTGGTCCTGGAATAGGTCCTACATATAGAATGGAGGGATGCATGCTCCCTCGCATTATATTTTTTAAAAAAAAAAATCAACACAACAATTTTTACTGGAAAATAAATGCACTTTGATTGAGTTAATCAATCATTTTAGATTCCTTAATGCAAACAATTAATTTTCCTCTAGGACAGCAGGCCTGATAGGCTCACTGTAATTTCTATTTCTTTAGATCTTGTAGGGATGTGCTCACACTGCAGCTGCAGTCTGTTTGGGCCACCCACCTGTACAATGGTGCCCGTGGAGCTTTCTATTCTGCTTTTAATTAACATCAAACATTTCTATTTGGCAGATACATACAAAAGCAATACCAAATTAAAGAACGCAGCTTTCCAAAGGTAAAAGGTTAGGTATGCTAAGCTATTAAAAAGGAAAAACAAGCCATGATACAAATTTTGGAATGCTGGTTAAATCTTCTATTTTAATGCATCATAGTAACAAGGTCAATAATGTAATTAAAGCTATGCTAATAAAAGTCTGTTGTCATCAGAAGAAGAAACAAAAATGCTTCGAGACTTTTCAATTAATATTCTCCAAATTGTTGGATTAAACCATTTAGTTTCCTCTGTAAAGGATGCAATGCCAGATGCTCCCTACATAAGTGATTAAGAACATTTTAATAGATGGCCTGATTTAAGAAAGCAGAGTTTTATGTGAAGTTAGAATAAATGTTTCAAAAATCTACAGTATTCCTGTGGCTTTACCAAGAATTGTACCCATTGATGCCCTCCAATATTTGTGGGATTAGCAGAAGGGCACTCATTCCCATGGAACACTGGCTGCAGACACACTCGACAGAAGCCTTGACTGAGCCTGTACGTATTGTTCAAATGATACTTCTGGCACCTGACTGTTTTGGAAAGGAGAAATGACTAGAACACCCCTGTATCAGTGAATATTCCTTCACCAAGCATGAACCTGATGAATATGGGGGTCAATCCTGATGATTTGAGATTGATAAATTTGGCTGTTGTACAAGTGAATCTAATTCGATGCTGACTCCAATCCCACAATGAGACATTTTGCCAGATAACCAGTGGCTGAATATACGCAGTGATACACATTGCCTGGAACAAAGTAATAACTTTGAAAAAGATGACTCATCATTACAAAGAAGAATCCAATTCAATTGAAAACCAAACCTTTGCAGACTAGATTTTAAACTCAGGGATTTATATTAATTGCTTGTTCCTTTGATTTCACATCAGAAAACTGTTTGGATTTGTTGCTCCATTTTGCAGTGTGATGCCACCACAAACAATTTCCAATAAATAAAGAAAATATTTTACGAGAAAGGTTTCCCTATGAAAATCTTGACAGCTGAAATTATGATAGCAAGTAGATCTTTTTAATTTCATAGAAATCTTGAAATCTCAGAACACAAATTAGAGAAGTATAAACATTTGTTAAGCGAGGTCAACTCATTGTTTGGAGGTAGAGAAGGAACAGAAATATTGATTTTCCCCACCCCACATCAGTAATGCCTGATAACCAGGCAATATGACGACACTTAGAGCTGAATCTAATCACATTCCACTCAAGTTATATACATCTCCTCCAGAGGTCACTTGCCAGTCATCAGGAGTGGGAACTCAAACAATTTGACTCTATTCTACACAGAGTCATGAGGCCAATTGTAACATATTGAACAAACCTTGACACATACCAGACAGTGTAACTTCTAACTGAGATATCAAAGGTTGGTTCAGTTTGTCAAATGTTCATTTTATTCAAATTGAAGTACAAAAAGGGGCTCAATACTGTGGTCTATAAAGCAATGATTCAATAGGTGTCGTGAATGACTGACATTAATGTAGCTCCATAGTTCAGACTAAAGGCCCTGATTAATTACATTTCTCAGTACCCATTACCTACGGTTGCAGTGGCTTTACATGCAATAGAATGCAGGAGATCTTGCAGAAAGCAAGCTTATTTGGCCCTTCAAACTGCAGAAAGATTTCCCTTTCTAAGGCAAACATTTACATCAATCTCAGCCAAATGACTGCTCATACTGTGATCAGCACAAATCACAAACTGATAGTGAAATATTTTGAAGAATTAAATGCAATATTTTATGGTGCCTTGCTCAAGGGAGCATTGAAAAAGCAATACATTAAAGGTTGTTTTCAAGGCGTTCATTAGTATCAGGGAAGTATCAGGAAAGCCGAGTAGGCTGGGGTTCTACAGAAAAAAAAAGACACACACAGTTGAATAAAGACAAAATACTGCGGATGCTGAACATTTGAAATTCTGCACAGACTACTCCCTGTGTGACTCACTGGTCCAGTCCTGCATCACTTCTAATGCTTTCTCATTTCTCCATGGCACCTATCCATATAATTGCACAAGGATTAACACTTGCCATTCACTTCCATCTTCGTCATCATCCAAGGCCCCAATCATACCTGCCAGGCGAAGTGGAAGTTCACCTGTACTTCTTTCAACCTGGTCCTCTGTATGCACTATTCGCCACAGAGTTTACATTGGCAAGGCAAACACAGTCTGGGTGACTGCTTTGTTGACCACCGCCGCTTTGCAGTGTTGCAGCAAAACACAATGCAAGCTACAGGAACAATAACTCATTTTCTGCTTTGGCACATAACAGCTTCAAGGTCTCAATATTGAATTCAATAACTTCAGAAACTGACTCCATTATGTCGTTCTCCATTTTTCTTAATTCTCTTCCATTCCCTCCCCCATAGCCTTATTGTTTATGTCTTGTTTCCTTTTTAATTAATAGAAAGAAGCAAGTCTCTCCTTTCCATACCTTAATTTACACCCATTTTACATCCTTTTGTTTTCATTCACCAGTAACAACCTCTTTGTCTTCTCCACCTCTGTTAAGAGTACGTTAAAAAAAAGTTTCCAACACCTTTCAGTTCTGAGGGAGTGTCAAACCTGACTTGAAGTATTAACTCTGC
This sequence comes from Ginglymostoma cirratum, assembly GCA_024137785.1. Lineage (NCBI taxonomy): Eukaryota > Metazoa > Chordata > Chondrichthyes > Orectolobiformes > Ginglymostomatidae > Ginglymostoma > Ginglymostoma cirratum. The sequence continues at coordinate 22,305,067 of JAHRHZ010000069.1, read as the reverse complement.
TTCTCTCTCCACAGATGCTGCCAGACCTGCTGAGTTTCTCCAACATTTTCTGCGTTCGTTGAAGACATAAACAGGTTCTTCAAATTATGAAGAAGTTTGGCAGAGTAAGTTCAAGAAAGCTCTCGTGGCACAGTGAACATGCCCCCACCTCTGAGGTAGGAGGGCTGGGTTCAAGTCTCACCTGCTCCAGAGGTGTATTATAACATCCCTAGACAGGATGATTAAAAATACCAAAATCCAATAAGCAATTCAGGACAAAGTTCTTCAATCAGAATGTAAACAGAATGGTTCAGGTAAATATGGATTTATTGAAGAAAAAAAAAGATAATTACAAAGACATAACTGGAGAATATAGTCAGATAATTAACAAAAAACTGAACAGATTGTGCTAATAGGAGTTCAAATGGAAGGAGGTTCATGTGTAACAAACACCACAACAGATCTGTTTGGCAGAATGTCTGTTTTTTTTCCTGAAATATTCTATGTAAGTTTTGGATTATTAAACAAAATAAAAATCAGCAACAACGTTGTCAAAAACAATGTGCTTCTGTGTTTCTTAACGAAACTGCTCAATAATTCATCTAGTATTGATAGTTTTAAGTCATTTCAAAATTTGTTGCACCTCAAAAAAGTAGTGATGCAAAGGAGATAACAAGCATGGGGCTGGATGAACACAGCAGGTCAAGCAGCATCATAGGAGCAGGAAAACTTGACGTTTTGGGCCTAAACCCTTCATCAGAAAAAAGGAGTTTGGCTTAACCGTTTAGTTCACTCAGTTTAAGCATTTCAGTTGTGACTGGTTACACTAAAATCGTATTAATGTACTTAAATTAATAATTATGGACTCAAATCCTTCTTATTGTTTGCTTGCATTAAAATAACACACTGGCTAGCCTCCTACAAACAGGAAATAAATGCTAAGGCCAAAAGGTAATTTTCAGAAGCAAAGTCAGCTACCTTACCAAAACATCAAACATTGAGATATTGGCCCAATACTATAATGGTACACTAATACGTTTTGCTGTGTGGTGGCAAGAATTGACGTCACATTGGGAGTTTCCATCTCTAATCTCCCCAAAAGCTTTTGAGGCAAGTGTGAATTAAGCAGCAGAAATTGAGCAGAAGACAAGCATTGCCTCATGAAGTTGGAGGAAACAACAGAAAATAAAGCAATTTAGCTCATTTTAGTGCTTCCAGAGACGCTGATTGAAAAGTGGCAGGGGTCAAGTGAACACCTTGCTGATCAAATAGTGAGTGAATGGCAATAAAATTACATGACTGCAACTCCTCTCCCTGATCTCCACATGCACTGGATTTAAGATAATAATACTAAACATAATATTAATAAGTATTCCCATCTTTAAATGGCCTTGATCTAATACCATTTCATCAAACACTGCATCTATTTTCAGTAATTAAATTCACCTGAACATACCTGAGCTGACTTATAATCATACGATCCATCTGGCTTTGGTTTTGTGTTACTCCTTAAAACAAAATTTAAAGAAAATACAAATTGAGTTTTGAGTTCTTCCAAGTCATTTATTTACACTGAGCTCAAATCCTATTTTAAAAAATCATAATTAAAGTCATTTTACAGAACAAGGTAAAATCAAGCTATCAATTCTTCTGCATTACCTATTACACATTGGTGTATTTTGGGGTTCTACTGATTGTGATCCTCCCAGTGTTCACTATTTCAGTGAGGAAATTGTCCTCGCTCCTCTACACATTGTGCTGAAGTTCCCATGGATGGCAATGCTTTAGAAATCACTGAATTGATGAGAATTTCTTGTGTTAAGCAGTAACATTGCTCTTACACACACAAAAAAAATTACACCTTGTTAATGTGGTGGACATGGTTTATAACTACACACTAAGTCAGATTTATTGCTTAAGAATCTCATGAGGTTCCTAAATAAATCAAGAAATGGAAACACATTTTATAACTGCACGACTAAAATTTTCCATTTTGATAAAAATGTTTTATTAGAAAGCTAAATTTTGTCTTCTCTTGGTATGTGCCAAACTTTATTTCAATCCCTGTAAAATAATAAACAGGGAAGATAATCTATATACTTTATTTCTTGGTTTGTTATCTGTTTGAATTCTTCAGTCTCATTTGATGTGTAAACAGCTTGCTCACAATCCTGCTGCCGGATGCCAGGAGATCCTCCTGAAAGGAGGCCCAACCTATGTGAGTAGCTTTCTTCAATGTCAAATGTGAGGGTCATCACTGCTGCTGACTATAAACTTCAGGCCAATGACTTATCTCCAATTTTACCTTTTTTCCCCACAACTCATCCCCCACTGCTCTCTGTCCTTCTCTCCTGTATGTGGAGATGTGGCTGGGGCTCAGTTCTATGATGACTGGTAACCCCCTGGTAATGCATGTGAATGCTGATCATCTGTCATGAACAAACAGATATTATCGACTGGCAGCCAAGCCTATTCTTGCCTTCAGCTTGCTGCCGGTGGTAGTTTTGTTAAACTAAACTTTCCATTTTTGCTTATAACAACTATTTTTGGGGGAGGGGATGACATTTGATGGCAGAGAGACGTTCACTCCTATGTTATGCCCAGATAGAAGTTAACAAATAGTAGTGAGGATATTGGAACTGGGCTGATTTTGCTCTAAACTGGAAACAAATGGAGTGCTTCCAAATACTGCTACATCACAGTAACTACAAAGCAATAAGGACATATCTTACCTTCCACCATCCTGTGGTGGCTGCTGAGGGTTATGAGTAGTTGTAATTGTTGCAATCTTTTCTGCATTTGTTAGCAAGGATGGATTGGAGGATTCTATAAGAAGAAAAAAAATCTTTAGATACAATATTGCACTGATTATTTTAGACACATTCGTTTATTTTCCTAATAGACAGGAGCAGGAGCAAGCCATATGACGTGCACTTGCTTTACCATTCAATAAGATCATGGTTGGCTTGATTGTGCCTTTAGATCCATTTCCCTTCTTGGCTACATAACGCTTGGCTCCATTGTACATTAGAAGCCTGTCTAACGGAGCCTTGAATAAATTTCGACGACCCAGACCCTAGTTGTCTTTTGAGAAACAACTGCAAAGATTCAGAAATGTCTGAGGGAAGAGAGACCTCACCTCCATCTTAAATGGGAGGTCACTTGTTTTGATATTGTGTTCTCAGTTCAAGAATGCCTCACGAGAGGAAAATTCCCTGAGGATCTCCACTGTCAAGTCCCTTTAGAATCTATGATTTGGATATTATGTGCCCCTACTGGGTGGTTTTTTGACAAGTGGGCCCATAATATAAGTTGGGGTATCTAGCCCATCAATTTCCTACCCAGCCCTGAGCGCACCTGCTGGGTACAGAGAGGGAGTGGGCACTGGGATCAGTAGCCACTAGCCATATACAAATAAATAATTAAGGTTCAAGTGAGCTTGCTAAGAGCTGAATTGACTCCAAGGTTACCCTGTACCCATACCATAAACCATGATATGGGTAGCTTGTTTCTTCAAATATAAAAATGACAGGAAGGAATGGTGGCAGGGTCCAATTTTAGAGGGTGTCCTTACCCTCTTGGGTGACTTCTGACAAGACGGTATGCTCCTTCTTTCTTACCAACCTATACTTCAAAACCCACAACTCCAGCCCCACCTGAGGCTGCGTGAACACCACCCACACATGATGTATCGTGCTTCAGGATCCATAGCTGGCTTCTTTATGGACCGCCCTGCATTTGTAGAAGTGCAAATGACTGAGCTTTGAAATTGCCAAGACTACAGGAGCTGCAGAGGATGGGATACCCTCCAAAATGAGATGTCACGCAATGTCCTGTGTATTAGATTACTTAGTTGTCTCCCCGCCCCCGTATTATTTAGGCCTACGTTTCAACAGCATCATTCTTCTAAAATCTGGTAATTGAAGGCCCAAAATCCTCAAACTTTCCTCAAAAGGTAACCCTTTCATCCCGGAAATCAACTTAGTGACCAAAAATAAATCACTACTTAAATAACAAAATCGAAATGGTACACAGTACTCTGCATATAATCTCACCAATATGGACCAAGATACCTCCCACTTTCATACTCTATTCTCTTGCTTGAAGGGTAACATCATTTGCCTTCAAATTACTTGCTGTACATGCATGTCAACTCTGTCAGTCATTCATGTGAGAGGACATCCCAATCCCTCTGGACTACAGCATTCTGCAGTGTGTCACCATTTAAATAACGTTCTGCTTTTCTCTTCTTTCTGCAGAAGTGGAAAACCTCACAGAATCCTAAACTATATTTAATGTGCCAAATTGTTGTCCATTCATTCAACTTACATATGTGCCTTTATAGACTCTTTTCCTTGGAGGTTTGCTGCAGAAAGGCCTATGGATGGCTGGAGATATGCTGCAGGGATGTGACATTAGGGCAACATGGGATGGACTCAGACCCATTGTTCCAGGGAGGAAGACTGGAAGTAGCTATAGGAGAGGAGAAGTGTCAATGTGGACTGGTCAAGAGGCCCAGCTCAGTTCTCTGGGACCTCTAACTAGTTGTATTAAAATCTATCAGGCGCTTTAGCCCTCACAATTCCCAAGACAACTCATACTCATCCATCCTACGTCCCATCATAGCTCCCAAGCCAACTTATGGACTTCTCGGTTGATTTCAGCCAGGATACACCAGGTACAGACCAAATTTTGTTTCTGTTTAACATCTTCATGTGGTTATAAATTATATTTTGCGTCTGTTTTGTCATTGTCTCAACATATATGTTTACATGATTAAGAGGCATGAAATGCTTAAAGCTTCTTTTATTGATTAACACTCAAATGTAGAAACACCAGCCTATCTTTCCCCAAAATTATGGCTTTTTTCCCTGCTTGCCAGCAAAATCTGGGAGATGCTGAAATCCCAGAATCAGAACCCACCTGCCACTTTAAATGATTCAAATGGCTCACCTAATTCTGTGAAAATCCAGGCCTTTCATCCTGTAAGCCTATTTATTCTCCTGCCTATTTTTGAATCATCAGCAAATTTAGTCCCTTCATTCTGGTTATTAATGTCGTCTATTGGTAGTTGAGGCTTCAGCCTATTGTAGCATTCTACTAATTAGAGTGTTCCAACCCGAAAACATGCCATTTTTCCTGACACTGTTTGTTGTTCGTCAATTCACTATCCATGCTAATCCATCACCCCCAGCACCAGGAGCCATTTTCTTGCCCAGTAACCTTTTATTTAGCAACTCATTGAATATCTTTTGGAAATCCAAATATATTGTATCTACTGGTCTTGCTTAATCCAACAAGCTTGTTACATCTTCCAAGGACTCAAAGACCTCGAAGGAAGAAATAAATTTATCAAGCATGAGCTTCCTTTCATAATACAAGCACGGGGAGACAACACTTATGATTTTCCAAACATTCTGCTGTCACTTCTTCAAAATTGAAGAGGACTTGTAACGTAATTCTGTTTTTCTCTTTCCACATATGCTGCTAGACCTGCTAAGTTTCTTCAGCACTTCCCGCTTTTATTTCAGATTTTCAACGCCCGTTGTGTTTTGCTTTGCTTATAGTTCCCTAATTTCGGTCTTCCTCCTTTCTGATTAGACATGAACATTTGCAGTTTGCCAATCCACTGTGCTTTCTGGCACTTTACAATCAATCAATTCATACATTAACTATCCCAGCCACCACTTTTTCTAAGATCTTGAAATGCAGGCCATCAGAACAAGGGGACTTGTCAACCAATAATCCCATTAGTTTACCCAGTACTTCTCCAGTGATAATGATTACTTCGTATTCCTCCCTTTTTACCCTTGATTTTCTTAACTGTTATTACAATGCTTTTTGTGTTATCTATCATACAGATGAATACAAAGTACTTGTTCAAGGTTTTATCATATCCTTCAATCTCATCCCACAGGGGACCAACATTTACTTTAGCTTTCTTTGATGCTCTTAATGTTGGTTTTTCCATTTCCTGTCTGCTTACTCTCATATTTCACTTTCTTCCCTTAATGGTTTTAAAGGTGTTCCTAACCTCCCGACCTATCACTAATCTTCAAAGCTGCAGGGTTTTTCTTTCAACTTGATACCATCCTGAACTTTGTTAGTTATGGATGGTGGATTCTTCTCAAATTCTCTCTCAATGGATTACATCCAGACAGACATGTTAATAATCATCATGCAGAATAGAGTGTGAAAATGTTAAAAGAGAAACATTTTTCATTGTTATCATTCCACAAACATCAGAAACGTAGCTTCACACATGCTGACAGTTCTTGGAATGCTTACAATTCTATTGTGAAATCCAACTTTTAAATTATTAGGTTTCTGATTGTTTAGTCTCTACTGAAAATGAATGAATATGATTTTTTTTTAGAAAGCACCAATACAAATCTTGTAATTTCACTTAATAAAAACAAAATTTGACATATTCAGCTACCATTGTTGCATTTTAGATGATCTGAACCAAGAAATATGACCACTGAAATATCTGCAAAGGTTGTGGTATCATACGTAAGAAAAAGTAAATTACCTGTGGCTTGGGCATAGACTAATTTGAACTAGTTTACAATAAAAGAAAGAAAAGATCGTGTAGGAAATGAAGGGCAGAAGATTGGACGAGCTACAAATCAGGTGCCCTAGACCCATACTGACAATGGGTTTCCCAATTGGAAAAAACGTCATGCTGGGAGTGCCAAATCATTAAAATTACTGTTACCACCTTATAAATATGTCATATTAAATTGTTACACCTTGAACTTGTAGGACTTTTCATTTACAGATTTAAAACAAAATCGACAATTTGAATCAAAGCTAAATAAATCTTGAAAATAAAAATATGCCACAAATTAAAGCAGGAGAATTTGTAAAGTCACTGTCAATTTGCAACATGTAATCGAAGTGTCAGGTGTCTCGTTTCTGTCAAAGTAGAAGAGCTGCTGACTCACCGTCACCAGGAATGATACGCAAGGTTACAGTGTTTCCAGCTTCCTTGATCAGGTTGACAATATCCGAGTGGGACTTGTTGGTAATCGAACATCCATTGACGGCCAAAATGCGATCTCCAACTTTAAGCTGGCCACAACGGTCTGCAGGGCTTCCTTCGATGATCCGACCTATTTTGTGAGGCATGGCTACACATGCATTGCCTGGTTTTGTACAAGTTTTAATCGGGAAGGTGGTAAAGGTGAACCATTAGGAGAGGAGGACAGGGAGACAGAAGGTCAGGGGTTAATTTACTGTGCCACCAAGCAAAATTAATGATGGAATGCTTTACATCCCATGGTTGATGATCAAAACATTGGCAATCTGTTCTACAAAATGCATCTGTGAAGTAGTAATGCGCAGCTCCCTCTTTAGCTCTTCTAAAGATTTTTAGCTGTCAATAGTCAAAGATGATTTCCCACAGATATTGCAGGGTTTTCAAGAGGTCGCATGCAGTTCCTAGGTGGATCCAGGGTCTGTTTCCTTCTCTAGTAAAATAATGCATCCGCAGTCTTCTAGTGGACATGTAGGACAGGAGTCTAGCAAGGAAATGCCAACTGCAAGGGGTGCCACTTGCTACAGGAAGCAGGTGCTCTACTGAAATCTATTATCTCAGTGATATTTAATAATGGCAATTCAAAAAATGAAATGCAAATTGACAATCCTCATGCAAGTCAACATATAATGTTTCAAGCTCTCAGTATTGTGGGCATTAAAAAGGACAAATGGAATAAATATTGAGAGAATTATTCTGGGGCCTTTAATTAAGTTAAAAAATGATTTATATACACAGTTTAAAAATAAGGGGTGGGCCATTTAGAACAGAGTTGAGGAAAAACTTCTTCACCCAGAGTGGTGGATGTATGGAATGCCCTGCCCCAGAAGGCAGTGGAGGCCAAGTCTCTGGATACTTTCAAGAAAGAGATGGATAGAGCCCTTATAGATAATGGAATCAAGGGTTATGGGGATAAGGCAGGAACAGGATACTGATTGTGGACGATCAGCCATGATCATAATGAATGGTGGTGCTGGCTCGAAGGGCCGAATGGCCTACTCCTGCACCTATTGTCTAAATTTTCTGTCACAAACACAAGAGCATCTTTTTCCTTCCCAGGGAAAGGCAAAATTTGATTCATGTACTTTACACTCTTGGAAAATTTGGAGGCTCATGAATAACTAGATGTCTTTTTTAAACAGCGTATATTCAGGCATCTGAGATCTTGTTCTGGTTAATTAATGCAATGCAGAACTGTGGATCAGCAAACACTGCACATAAAAAACACAACTATCTTGGGGTGGGATACTGTGAAACTTCCAGAGGTCAAAGGAGACACCTTGGTATAATGTCATTCCTTCATGATGTCAAGATTATAATGAAGCATCCAAATGCAAATCAACACTAATTGTGGTTGTGGTTGGTGCCACAGTCTCTGGTGCTCACCTCCGGTATTGATTAGGCCAAGTTTAGGAGTTCTATGATGTGAGTAAATTTAGCACTTTGCCAATGTTCTGTTCTTTCTCATTGCAGAAAGGCAAGCAAACCTCAAATCCAGTGAGATCCATTTGGAACCAAAAAAACGTTAGTTTCTATGCTACAGCTTTGATACGCAAGAAAAATAAAATCACTAATTAAAAACCGTGAGCTGCAGCATGTATCGGCAAGTAAACTGTGTGGATTCTTATAGAACCTCAAACTTAAAAATCATAAAAGCCAAGCTTGAATCAGTTACATTTAATCATTAGCAAAGAAAGAACACTCATTGGAACCCAAAAAAAATTGCTCAGTTAAATGAACCACACAAGAAGCAAGGCAAAGCAGAAAGCAGGCATTTCATGCGGGGTTATAGACAAGTCCAATGACCATAATAAATCCACACAATATTAACAAATCTTATACTATGCCATGTTAATCTACAGATACAATTAATCTATTGTTTCTGTAAAGTAGTTTGGTCCAGTGCTTTTCCAAACAAACAGTACTAAACATTAAATACTTGCAATTACCTTGTGATTTTAATACAAAAGACAAATTAGTAATAAAATAATGGACTGCATTAAAAATGCCTGTACATACACAACTCATTTGAATGACTGGATAAGCAAATCATACAGGAGTGGGTTCACCATACAAGTACTGGTTCAGCGCAATTAAATATCTAATAGCTTTGGTCATCGTCAAACATGTACACTGTAGTGTATCATGTGTGCATTCATGAATCCATTATTCGGAGTTCATTGTTTATTCAAATTTATGTTAAAATATAACTTACCAAACGTGGTTCCCGCTTCTGGGCGGCTAACCGACGAGACAATAACAAAGCCAAAGCCTTCATTTTCTCCACGCCGTATCTCCACGTCATATGGCTGCACACCAACACCAGCACCACCTCCACCGGCACTGCCACTGCCAGAGCTCACTGTGTTCAAAGAGTTCTGACTGCCCTGCGGGGTGCGCTTTTCTTCAGTCAGAGAAACTGCTTGGTTGCTGCTGTGATGCGACGAGACTGGAGAGGCAGGGACTTCAGTCTCAGGTTTTGGAATGGCTGCTGCATTGAGAGGGGTGAAACAAAACCAGTTTCTAAATGGAAGAGCAACATCTCAGTTGACACTTGAGCACTCTAAGGCTGAAAGAATTACAGAGAGGAAGAAGACTGATCCATCCTTAGCTAACGTCAGTTTGGGCAGTAGATCTACCATGATAATTGCTTGTCAGGGGAAATGGGGGTTAGCATAAAAATTAGCCTGGAGTTCCTAGCTCTGATCTGCATCAGGCCTACTATCCTATCTGCAAAATGTGGCTGAAGACTTGGTTAATCTAAGATGTGATGCCACACACAGTCGGTCAGCTAGCAGTAATTTCTAGGTTCACTGAATTACCGCAACATGGAAAGTTTGGAACCAAATCCCAAAAGTTGTCAGAGGAATGAAAAATGGTTTACATTTTGTTTTTCTTTTCAACAAGGTGACTGGCTCTAACAAAATTGCTTTTCGTTTTGTTAACTGGGTCGTAAGATTCAATATTGTTTAACTCTTCATGACCAACAGCTTGGAGTTTCCCTGAAAGATTAATCAAGTTGTTCAGCAAGTACCTGAGCCATGCAAGTATAAGGATTCCCAACCTATATTGAGTAAGTTACCAGACAGTTACAATCTACAAGAAAATGGAGCAAGTACGACTGGCCTCAGTCCCTTACATCAGCAAAACAAAAATCAATTTGGATTCCCATTTTTGAACACACTTAACCACAACTTACATTTATAAGATTGCTTTTAATAGCAAAATGTCCTGAGCCAACAGAAAGGGTCTCAGTCAAAAAGAGGCACTGAGTCACTAAACTGAACATTAGGAATGGGGTCTACAACCTTGATCAAAGGATTCTAAGGTGTGTCTATAAAGGAGGAAGAGGGTAAGGAGGTGGAGAGAGAGAGCGCGAGTGCATGAGTGGGGTTTGGAGGTGGTGGATAGAGCTAGGGAAAGAATTTCAGACTCTTCATTTGGGTCTTTAATTTGCAGCTAGGAGTTGGAGACCCAGATCATTTCCAAGTCACACACCTACACTGCATCAGTGACAGTAGCCCTCCCCACCCCTCAAGCTCAGGACAAGTTACAGGAGCAGAATTACTCCATTTGCCCATCGAGTCTGCTCTGCTACTCGATCATGGCTCATATGTTTGTCAACCCTATTTTCCTGCATTCTCCCCAAAACCCTTAATAATCAAGACCCTCTCCCTCTCGGTTTTAAATACACTCAATGACTTGGCCTCCACAGCCTTCCGTGTCAATGAGTTCCACAGATTCACCACCCTCTGGCTGAAGAAATTCCTCCTCATCTCAGTTCTAAAAGGGACATCCCTTCAGAGAGTGCCCTTGATCTTAGTCTCTCCCACTGGTGGAAACATTTTCTCCACATCCACTCTATTCAGGCATCTCAGTACTCTTAAAGTTTCATCCCTTATCCTTCTCAACTACTTTGAGTTCAGCGTCCTCAATCATTTCTCATATGGCAAGCCCTTCATCCCTGGGATCATTCTTGCAAATCTCCTCTGCACACCCTGCCTTAGAAACAGGGCCCAAAACTGGTCACAATATTCTAAACGCAGTCTGACCTGAACCTTATACAGCCTCAGTAGTACATCACTACTCTTGTATTCCAATCTCTCTCAAAATGAATGCTAACTTTGCCTTTCTAACAGCTAAATGATGTTAATCTTAACAGAATCCAGAACTAGGACTCCCAACTTCCTCTGTGCTTCAGATTTTTAAAGCCTTTCTCCATTTTGAAAACAATTTATGCCTCTATTCAGCAGGTTCATTGGAGATTTAAGGGCAGTGCTATCCCCACACTTAACAGTTCCAGCTGGTCACAGAAGCATCAGTAGACAATCATGCTATTTTGGAACGCCATTTACAAAGTGTGCCTATACCCAGCCTCTCCCTTTCCACTCCTGCTGGGAGATAAAAATGACAACCCCTGAAGTCATGGATGCCAATGTAAAAGCAAAATCATTTGGAATGCATAAAAGGTCTGAATTAGAAGGAGGAGACAGGAGACAGAGATTTCAGAGGATTGTGGGCTTGAAGGAAATTACAGAGAGGGAGGGAGGGATGAGACCATGAAGGGAGAAAAGAATGACAATTTTAACTTTGAGGCTTTGCTGGACTTGGAGCTATTATAGCAGAGAAAAGATGTAGGAATGAACAGGATACACGATGCAGAATGCTGGATGGGCGGAGGTTTACAGAGTGTGAAAGATGGATGGCCAGCCAGAAGCAACTGGTACAGTCTAGCCTGACAAAACAAATACTAACACGGATGTAGTTTTCAGCAAAGGTTAGACCGAGTGCAGAGTAAGACAGTGCTTAGACAGGTGGAAGATTGCTTTGGTGAGGCAGAGAATAAGAGATTGAAATCTCATGGTCAGTTGGAATGCTAAGGTTGTAAACCTGCAGAGAATGCCTGGCAGATGTGAACATCAGGTAGAAAAGCAGGACCTTCAAACTCAACCAAACAAACCTTGCTCCATCCAAATTTAGCATGCTGCCGAACAGTTGGTCACATTCAAAAATGCCAGGCTCCTTAGAGCAGAGAAGGAGAGTGTGCTTCCATCCCCAAAGAGTCTCAAAACCATTCCCAAGCCCTATCTCACATACGCATTACTCAGGGCAGTTTTGTGTGTAATTTGAAAAGTGGCAAATTTGAGCACATCACAAAGGCACCCTCTTCTGAGATACGAGGCAGCTCACTATGTTCAAACACATGCCAGGAAACCCATGAGATTAAAAAGCTTCATGTACAATGGAAAATGATACATCCCATGATTTCAAAAAAATGTTGTTTTCAAGGGCAATGATAGCCTTGTCAAGACTTTGACACAAACCAGCAGAATTCCTAACCTCCAACATAGTCAGCGTGTGAAGTGTAGGGTCTAAAAGTGTAAGTTAGGAACACAGTATTTCCTACCTCCCAGGTTTTCCAAGAACTTACAGAACGGTCCTTGGCATGAGCTGCTACCCAGGTTTATCACTATCACTAATGCAAGTTGATTCTTAGGCCATTTTTCAATGAATGCAGCTGGATGACTCATAGCTGAGTGAATCATCCAGAAATCTCAATTCTGGCCCAGCATTCATTCCAAGATGATGCAGATTGCTTGTTGCTGTCCCCAAGCTGTACAGCACAGATGATAAAAGCATTTGTCTCATCTGGAGGATATGCACTTAGGGAGAAAAAAAGGTTCTAACAACTGTATAGATCATGGAAAAACTACAATTAGGAAGAAAGACTGTCAACTTTTGAGAGCCACTGGTTCCACTTATTAATAGACTGCATCAGGGTGTGCAGCAAAGATTCTGAAACGTGGAATGTAAATGAAATAAGGTAGTTGGAGGAACATGATGAAATGAACTAAGAGTAAAATTGTAATTTAATAAATAAACTGTTTTGCAGATTTAATTCAAAAATGGCAAAAACAAAATAATTTTGTCCTATGTAACGTACAAAAGTCTTTGCAAAAACCTTTGTATTTCAGGAACATGACCTTTCTTGCAAGAACAAGGCGATGTGGTTCGTTTCCAATCACACGCTGACAGCTACTTACCTGGATAAACCACTTTACGTCTCACAGTCAGATTAACGTGGCCCTGTTTGGCTGCTTGTTGCATTAACTGAACAACAAGTTGGTGGGACTTTCCAACCACAGCTGTGCCATCCACACATATTAGCTCATCACCTGAGCGCAGCCGTCCATCTGCATCTGCAGCACCCAGTGGCACAATATGGCCTATGTAGATCTGGAGCAAAAGGAGCCAGAAACGTTGATGACACAGACCATCAGTATTTTTGAAGTAAGCATACATCAAGTTCAGTCACAATGCCTAGCACCAGTCATGTCAATTGAGTAGATTCGGCACAATTAATTCCCATGTTTCACAAGTAAATGCAAGAGGAAAAGGAAAAGGAAAACAAAAGCCCAATGTAGTTCTAACAAAAGCGCATTAACAGATTGCAGTCATTTAAAAAATGGAGATATTACGAGTAGAATTAAACAGAACACACAGAATACATACATCCACGAGTCAAATGTAGTGCCCACTGAAGTAATGGCATTTTGGACTAATCTTGTATGTTCATCTTAAGCAGATGAAAATACTATGGTTCTTTCACTGTTTAACAAAATAAAAACATTGCCATTGACTCCACGCTTTTACTGCAGAGTCCAAGACAAAATACAAAAAAATGTGAGGCCTGTAAGAAATGTTTAATTATTTTCTGAAAGAAGTGTAGTATTTTTGTACCCAAGACTATTGCTCCAATGAGAACAGAAAAGCACAAGAATGGAGTATTTTGTGGGAAACTGAAAATTGGAGAATATTCAAAATATTTCAGGAACTCAACTAGTTACTTCAATAGCTTGCAAAGCCAAATTTATTGAAATGATCATTCAAAACATTTACCATTTTGTGGTAACTGCAGTGATTATACAAACTTCAGTGGGAAGACTGTGTGTAATCACAGTCTGCATGTTTATGCACTGAAGAGTGAAAATGAGTTCCTTATACCCTCAACAATGAATTTTTAATGAAACAACAGATGCAAATTCAGAATTTGACACTTAAAAGACTACACAGCAGGGAATCTTTGTTCAACTTAAAATACAGATAATCTTCAAAACTGCCATAGCTACAAATTCAGTACAGTTTTAAACTTAGAGAACTTTAAATCTTTATGTTAAATCTAAATGTTAATTCGGCTGACGTGCTGGCGTAATTCTTCTTGGCTGATGTGCTGAGAGTAGGGATGAGTGGCTGCAGTGGGTGGCTGGTGGCATGCTGTGCTATCTTACAATGAAACTGTGTATCCAAAGTCATAAGTAGGTTTCCCCACCTGAAGACATTTCAATCCCCGAGTTGGGGAAACAAACCGCATGCTACTAGGGTGGAGGTGGAGGGCAGTAGCAATCATCGCTTGCTTCAGGAAGGGGTTTTACTGCTGAGGGAGTCTGAGGAGCTGGGAGGAGGGCATTCTGTTCCTCCTGCCCACAAGGAGTGCTGTGTGAGGGCAGCTGTTCCACGCCCCGAGGGTATGGAAACTCTGGCTGGCTACAGTTAAATGTGGCAAAGCCCCAGGTCCCAAACTTCGTGAAAAGAGGAGATTTCAAGAATTGAATTTATGAAAAATATCCTGAAATGTGCAGAGTTTTAAAGCAAGTTAAGTTTAGCCTCCATTTATTCTGATAATTTTGCTCTCCTCAACCTGCAACCAAACTTGATAATGAAAATGACAATATATTATTAATAAAGCCTATTGAACCTAAAGCAGTAGATGTTCCTGTTGATATGCATCGTTACAGATGAATCAGAAATAATTTAGACTCTTGTATAGCTGGGCTCACATATGGATTTCTAAGATTAAAAAAAAGCATAACTTATGTAACTTAGTGAAAATGCTCCTAATGCTATTTGGGCAGCCAAATATGCCAAACCATTACTGTCAGAAATGTACTTGGCATTCAGGAAGGTACTAAATTTCATTAAAAGCAAGAGAATAAGTTTTGTTACTATCTAAAGGGAAGGAAGGTGACTTATCACTTTGGAGGTACTCCTTTCCTCTGTAGGACTGGCCACTAAGACTGGAAAACGAATTCAGTTTACTGTGTGTGTGATAAAAATGAATTCAACACCAATTAGCTCCATAAGCTCAGCTCATGTCACAGACAATACTGAATTTACCAAAGCTGTGTCAAAATATAATACACAAATAATTGGTATACAACTTGTCATTTTACAATGGGAAGTACGCCTTTGTTTCACATCATATTCAATATAGAAACAGGGTAAATTGTAATTTCCCAAATGTAGCGTTACAAATAAAAGCAATAGCAAGTCAACTTTAATTACTCACTGGCTCTCCTGGCTCATTTCCACCAAGTATCCTAAAACCAAATCCAGTTTCTTTTCTCCAGAGGAAAATGTCTTGTTCTTGATAATCAGGAACTGTGGAAAAGCATAGAGATGTCATAACACCATACATGTGTGAAGAACATAATGAAGGTCAATTGGCTTTCATTAACAACTGGACAGAGACAGTATTTTGTTTGCTGTACCGACAGTTTTAAGAGCTTTAGAATGGTTCAGAAAATGGCACTATCAAATTAAAGGCTTCCACTGTTAGAATCAGTGTCACCATCCCCAATTGATTTTAGGTCTAAATCACAGACTGTGGTTTTAGTGCTGCAATTTACTGCAACAGCTAGGCTGTGAATCATGGCAATGTCTCCAAGTTGGCTGCAGGGTAGAAACTCAATAAGGGCATTGCTGACAATAAATCTCTGACACTTTGACCGGACCTCACCTTCTTTCTCAGTGGTGGATAGCAGATGTCCTGTTAGAATTATACCAGGCAGTGCAAGTAAGATTATAACCTGATTAAGTAGCAGCTATTTGGAGCATTCTACAACTCATGGCGAATCTGGTTATACCATTCGAGAAATCAAAATGTCAGCTGCACATACTTCTACACTGTGCATTCAATTAGATTTTTAACTGGTTAAAAGTTGAGTGAAATCAATGGCCCAATTGGTCATAAATTTTAATGTCTGCATTGTTAGGACAGTTCTTTTATTGATAATGATAATAATAATAATAATATTCCCTCATGCCTACTGTTGAATATCAGCAGTACTTAAATCATTTATCTGTCACCTTGCTCCTCCAAGTATCCACTGAGCAATTACTACATCAGCAATCATTTTATACGCACCTAACCATCTACATTACTCAAAATTCTGACACTTCAGCTCCCAATGAAGTTGCTGACAGGGTGAATGCAAAATCAAAACAAGAGACACAATTGGTTAAGTTAAATTAGTTTGAGATAAAATATATATTAAGTAATTGAAATTTATCTAAAGGATGTTAATTTGATGGCATCAGTAAGTTAATGGATTACCCTCTTGCTGAGCCACTTAAATCAAAATGGCTCCAGGTTCAAACTTTAGCTGTGCTAAATCTAGGAAGACTGCACTGGACCTCAGTGCCTTGAAGGTGAGGGAAGGCAAATAAAACTCAGTTATTAGCCCTAGTCCTGACTACTATTCACTAAAACACTGCCAGAAGTTTGGCATTCATGATTATACATGGGTGGCACTATGGCTCAGTGGTTAGCACTGCTGCCTCTCAGCACGAGGGACCTGGGTTCGATTCCACTCGAGGGCTATTGTCTGTGTGGAGTTTGAACATCGTCCCTGCGTCTGCGTGGGTTATCTCCGGGTGGTCCAGTTTTCTCCTACGGTCCGAAGATGTGCAGGTTAAGTAGACTGGCTGTGGGAAATGCAGAGATACAGGGATAGAGTAGGGGGCTGGAATTGGGTGAGATGCTCTTCAGAGGGTTAGTGTGAATGAGATGGGCCGAATGGCCTGCTCCCACACTGTTAATATGGGGCAAGGGCACTATCACATTTAGCTGTGGTGTTTCCTACAGTTAAACTGCTAACTGGCAGCAATGTTAAGGGTTGTGGGGTAGTGTGGGGAAAAGGCATTGAAGTGTTTGATCAGCTACGATCAATATAATAGTGCAGCAGGTCTGATGGGCTGAATGGCCTACTCCTATTCCTCTGTGGAGGAGGTTTCCAGCACCTCTTCCTTTGTATGATTTACTACCTTTCTTACATTGGATGTTTTTCTCCCCCTCAGTCTTCTCAATTTCTGAGATGTTTTGTCCCTTCACCTTCTCCCATTTCTAAAGACAAACTGAAGGGAAAACATGTAAATCTTCAAGGAAGGAAAATATTGAGCTAATAACTGTAGTCCACAAGTACACAATTTCCCTATGTTATGACATAAAATGGACTAAATGTTGGAATAAAAAGAAACATATAGGAATTACACATAAATTAGGAGCGAGGAAAAGTAAGAGTATGATTTAACATGAAGAAAATCAAATACATCAAGAACAAGAAATGATGCTCAAGAGATGCACAGCACTGGAACAGTAGGAGAATGAGAAAATTAGGATTCTAAATTCAATAAGGGTTTTTTTTCCAAAATACAAACAGTAAGGGAATGAATCGCATCTCATGCTTAAAATTCCCAGTGTGGATGGGTGAAATTCCACAGTTTGGTTACGAAGAAACACAACTAATGAGCATTGGAAATTTGCCACCCATTGTGAGCCTTTGGTTTATTTATTGGTTCACCTAGCTGTCCTCAACGCTACCATGCATGTAAACAGTTATTTCTGTCCGGTGCCACTGGCCATTAAAAAGTTCATTCACATTCATGTGATTTATCAGTAGCTTTCCTGCAGGAAATAATCAGTGCAGCAGAATTACAAATCACATTTAACAATCAAATCCATCAAAAAAAATTGTTGGCTGATGATAATGTTAACTGAAGCAACTAATAACACAACAAAATGCATTTATAAGATCGCTACTGCAATTATCATTGTTACTTTTTCTGAACAGCAGTTAAATGTCATGTACTGCACATATAATTAGCAATTCTATGATGATGAAAACTTAGTTTGTTTAAAGTATTTTTTTTGAACGCAAGTGCACAGCCACCACATGGGATTCTGTTACCATTCACATATTATTTGACATACAACTGGCTTTAGTCTGTCTGTCTGTAGCAACGGCACTGCTAGGAGCTCCAACGTGCTCCTGTTCTCTCAGCAGCTTTCAACATATTCCCAGTTGCTTCATCTGAACCTTGAACAATTATGACAAATGTATAAAAGTTCTTCTTTGCATTCGGAGAAGACAAAACATCAATAAGCAAAAGAAATATACTGTGATCCACAACATTGCAAACATTGGCCAGACTCCTTGAATCACATAATCCTACTGAGATTCCCACTTAAGTTAACTTTAGAGTTTAATCCACTACTGTCACATGAAGGTCTTTTCCTCAAGTACATCAAACATTCCTTCTCAATTCCTGGAGTGTGTTCCTAATATACTGGATTTATTATATTATGACATGAGTAGATTACAGTGAAAAAGTTAAAACGCTAATCACAGTGATATCAATAAATGTCTCCTGGTGTTTTGGCAGTGTCAGAACACTAGCACACTGCATCATGAAGTGTCATTCACGACAGGGAAATCTTCTTCAAACTGCTCTTGCTTAGATGCATTTGAGGTAGAAGAATACTAACATGCCACCAGCAGTTTTCCAGCTTATTTGGTTGCATTTAGCACAAGGTGTAAGAAACTAACTAAATGGATTTTTGTTGCAAATTTATAAATGGAAGGTGCGTCGGAATGGATCATGAATTAATCATTTGTGCAAAAAAGAGGCACGGTCAAACAATATGTGAGTGATAACATCTGGAAATCTTCTGAAATGCAAGAGTTTATGTTGGTTGGGTTAGATCATATAGGGTGCAAGTGGAGCATTGAAACATTGGTATGAACCAGCAGGGAGAAAAGGCCCATGTTCCACTGTCAAGTTCTATCCAATTCTCTGCTTATTATTTATGATATATACCTTTTTTTTGGTAAGACTATAACTAAATGGCTTCAATGACTAAGTGCAATAAAAAAAGGAAGTATTTAGCCAAACTGCAGTTTCAACACATTACACAGGGCATCTGTTCACAATATGATTTGTAGCCCCAAATGAAAACCATATACAACACTACATTGGAGCAGCTTGTTATGATATTCTGTTTACAATATGTTACTATACGCCACACAACTATTTCTAGTCTACATCTATTTCTAACCTTTTGCTGAGGCTATTAATCAAATACTGAAGTGAAAAAAGGATTGTTTTTTAAATTGAGATGTGGGATTAAAGACAGGAACTATTCTTGCTGAACTGTTCTAGCTCCTTTTAAATTGCTTCACCCAACAGCTCTTAATTTTTTTTGCAATGTAATTTGGCAGGATGACACTTAAGCGTTACTTGCAATCATTTTGATTGACATGATTAAAAGACAATGACACAGGAACATTACATACTGATTGTCACTAACAGTGCAATGCATTCAGTGGAGTCCAAATCTATTTAACTCAGTAAAACAATTATACGTTTGAGTTAAAGGTCATCGTGAAAATACTAAATAGTTCGTTACTGAGGTGCAGCAATTTTCTGATTTAGTGATAGCTTGAGATAACTTCGTCATTTTAACATTTGGTTATGCCATTGAATTCCGTGAGTTAAATAAAAACTAACACTGAATTGCAAAGTACATAAATCAGAACGACGCAATGACAGCCTTTATTTTGTGTACTTATTAACATTGCATTTCTGAGAAAAGGATGCAGGCTTTAAATTTCTCAGTGTACTTACGTCTACTTTCATACATGCTTCTTGACTGAGCCCAAATTTTAAAAGGATCCGGTTTCCTTTGCACAGAACTATCTGCTTGATCCAGTGTTGGTGCCTCGTTTGAAGGGTAGTCTGGAAGCCCAGGGGCACCCAGGACTGGTGAAGCAGTGTTTGCGCTCCGCTGACTAGAGACACTGTGCTGGGAGCTGTTCTGACTGTCCTTCCTTTCCAGTGCTTGCTGCAATTATTCAAGAGAACAGAAGGTCATTCCAGCTTTTCAGTGAGTGCTAGCGATCAATACAATGCTCCCATTTTGGAAAAAGTCTCTTCTCAAAGTTCGGTTGTTTACTTGCAGCTGGGTACTTTACAGCAGCCCATCATTAAAATTGTATAACGCATTGAAAGGGAACGAGAATTTTTAGTATTGGAACATAATATTTCCAACCCTTGTAAAGCAAGTTATGCATTTTATATCAGGTTCAAAAAATAAATAATAGGAAATTGCTTTCTTTTAACAGGAGAGGAAGGTAACCATGAAATAAAAATTACAAAATACACTAAGTGAACATATTGCTTGCACACAGATATATTCTGCCAAAGGGTAAATTTATTTGAAACTGACAAACAGACACATGAAGGCTGACATTTCTATGATTTGATAGGAAATGCAACCACATTTCCCCTTCACAGGTCTAATATATTTTGACAATGGAGCGGGCCTGAAGATACTTAAATGTGACTTTAATCAGCGTTGCCTTGCAACCATTAAAAGTGCATTAATTATCTATTTTGGGAACTCCTTCTTGGTTAAGGGGGGAAAAAATAAACACAATCTAGGGATAAGGCAGAAAAACATGATTTATTGCCCATCAGTCTCAACTTCTGCATTCTATCCTAAATATCAGTTTGATCAGCCATTTCAGCCAAACAAAGATGGCACACTCATAGATAACACATATTCACACAGCTCAGTTATGTGTGCAAAACAATCATAAAATTGGAAGAGCAACAATTACACAGATCCACGTATTTCATAGCGAACTTACCGACTTGGGGCTTTTCTTCGGAGGCGGCCCTGTAAGATAGCAAAACAAGAACACACGTTTAGAAGCATTGCAATAACACAACTTCTTAAAAAAAAACATAGGAAATCCTCTAAACGTGTTGTGAGCATATAGTTCTTGGACCGTGATAAGTTCTGTGTCAGCCATTGTGTTCATAGTCTGATGAGATAGATTATAGCACAATGAATCCTAGGTAATGCTGACTTGTGAATCAGCAGCCTTGAGGCTAGCAGTCTAAACAAATCTGCATGGCCTAAGAAATCAAATCCTGCAAGCAGAAGCAAAACAGTTTCCACAACTTCAGCTATGGGAAACTGGTAACAGCAAAATAAAAAGGAATCTTAATGTTCCCATTCAAACTGCAGGAATTCAATTTTTCTTAAACTTCACTTGCTTCCCTACTTACATAACTTCCAGCCATTTTTCATTCATAAGCTTGTGCAAGCAGAGCAACATTCATGGGTTTATGGATACCCAACTATTACAACACCTCACAAATGTATGCAGAATGACAGTGCAGATGTGACAGAGCTGCTTCAATAAAGTTCTGCATTACTCTAATCTCTTCTGGTAGCTATGTCATATAAAAATATGAAGGTTTACACTGCAGCATAACGTTCACAAAGAAAAGCATTTATACCGATCATTATGAACTTGTTCCTACTTCCTTACGTTGCCTGCAAAATGAGCAATCTCCAATAAGGAATCATACATCCATCCCAGCAATAATGCTTCTCCATGGTTGCTGCCAACAGGATCAACCAACAAAAGGTGCAGCTATACCTCTGACATGGAATCTCCATCCAGCAACTAGGCTAGCATTATGTATACCTAGCAAAGTGTATGAAAGATGATCAAACTCAAATGATATTAATGTCAGAATTCAGCATTCAGAATCCAGCTTTCTTTTTGAATGTTATGATTATTAAAGGCATGCATCCTCCTTTCTCATGGCTGTAAACAACCTACTGAAAGCTAACTCTAACTCATTTTGGGTATTGCCAAAATACATAGAAGCTTCCAGATACAGAGCTTTACAGGATTCCACTTGATGCCAGAGCTTGGAACTTACAGAAGCTGAGTCATTACCATGTTGAATTGTACCAGTGTGTAATTCACAGCATCAATCAGACACATGCACTAAATATAATTTATCTATGCTATTAAAAGGATGATTGAAACAGCTGGAAGCCTGATTTAAAAATGTTATTTAGTTAAAGGTATTTGACAATCCATGTAAAGTCTATAAATCATTCCTATCCTGACTGCGATGCATGTATTTTATCTCATGTAATAAATTGAGATTAATGAGGCAGAATTTTGATGGAACTTGTAGTTTTTATCTCTTTCCCCCTCCACCACTGTATATACTTCATATTATTCCCAACATTACAAGATCATGATTTTAGGCCTCTCTCAAAATCTGGATTGGGTGTCTGC
Organism: Ginglymostoma cirratum; assembly: GCA_024137785.1. Taxonomy (NCBI): domain Eukaryota; kingdom Metazoa; phylum Chordata; class Chondrichthyes; order Orectolobiformes; family Ginglymostomatidae; genus Ginglymostoma; species Ginglymostoma cirratum. The sequence continues at coordinate 22,282,822 of JAHRHZ010000069.1, read as the reverse complement.
TTGAGTAATCATGTGCTAAGCTGAATTACCTGTAGTCTCTCCCTATTCTTTAACAATATCCATTTTATCTTCATCTTCCATAAAGTTCTATTTGGAAAATAAAACTGTAAAAATCTGAAGAATATTTCTTATTCCAAAAATATGGCCCCACGAATTGCTGCCTTGTCTCTCCTCTTACACGAATACTGGTGTCAGCCCTCCAGCACTCTGCCTTTTTGGAGGTTCTCCTTTCAGGGCAGAGAGCTAGCCAAGTCTGGTGACATGCATTCACTCCTACAAGTTTTCAGCAAGGGCCATGCATGCCAATCACAAGTGAAAAATCACAGCTGAACTTTTCCCCTCTTTGTCCAAGGACACAGAGATAAAATGAAGCACCCTGAATATTGTGTCAACTTAGAAGGGCTGTGGAACATTGGACTCTGGGACGGTTTCGAGTTCTCTTTGCAGAGAGGCTAAGCTCTCTGTCCTCAATAAAGATAAATACAGATTTAAAAGATAGATATTCTTTGACTCTATCTGCCCCTAACAGTTTTACCATAGGTACATATCACATTGGATATCACTGAAATTGTAATTGGGTACAATTCAACATCAGTTACTTAAATATTGATGCACTATTCTGCACTGCAGAGATGCATCGTTTTATAAATAGTTCACTGTGTCTGATCTTTCTCACACCATTACAAGCTGATTAGTCACTACTGGTGTGCAGCAGAGCTCAGGTTAAACCAAAAAAGTGTCAAACGCAGCAGATAGAATATTAGACCATTTAAGGCAAAATTATCACATTTATGAAATCCACTAGGCAAATGTCAAGACAGATAAAGGCTCTATGTGATAGCAGCATGAGAACTGTGGTCTCCAGCAGACTGCCCCATCTGTCAGTGTTGGCATCAAAAACGCTATACTAACCACTTATGGTGTTCCTGGCCAAATGGCTTTATTCTATACACTTCAAGTCTGCTTTTGAGATTTGGCTATCAAAACCTGCTTCTTCCCACTTTTCTCAGATGCTTCACCTTACCCCTCCTCTGTAGAAGCTACAAATCCTGCTGAGATATAATTCCATTGAAGCTTCATGGTACTTCACTTAAGAGTTTATTCTTTGAGATTTGAATTTAGGAACAGTGAGATCCATCCCATTTAATCTCAGTTCTATTGTCCCACATATGCACACAGCCAGCTCACAGTTCCTCACCATAACCTTGAGCTACCAGGGCTAATTGAAGAATTCAGGTGTAGGTTAAGGATTACAAGCATGGGGCTGGATGAACACAGCAGGTCAAGCAGCATCATAGGAGCAGGAAAACTTGACGTTTCGGGCCGAAACCCTTCATCAGAAATGGGGGAGGGGAAGAGGGTTCTGAAAGGATTCACTGGTAATGAAGTGCCACACCACGTAATATATTTAACTACAGATTAAGTAGCTCAATGACCCTTGTTGCTTGTGAGACCTGAATGCACTGGTAGAATGGCAAAAATAGTCTTCCAGTTGATTCAAGGTTCTAAGCGTTGTCTAATTACTGTAACATCAGCAATGAGAGAAGGAAAAGATTTGTACTGATAAACACATCATGAGACATCTCAAAGCTCTTCATATACAATTAACTACTTCTATAGTTCATTGGCTTCAGATAATTTATAAGATCATTGACCAATTTGTTAATAATATAAAAATATAATGAAGATCACAGAATCACACTGCACAATAAAAGGCCTTTTTGCACATTGTGCAGTATTTTAAAAGAGTTATCCTAACAGTTCCACTCCCTGCTCTTTCCCCTTGGCACTGTAAAGTTTTCTTCTTCAAGCACACAGTGCCTTCTACATTACTGTTGAATCTTGTACCACTCTTTCCAGACCATATCGACTTGCCATGTTACAAAAAATCTCTTCACTTCCATCCCGACTCCTGGCCAATTATTTCGAAAATATATCCTTTAGTTATTGAACCTTCTACATTAGAAACTTACTCACTCTTGTCTATGTGACTCCAGCCCCGTAGGAACGGGGTTGACTCTCAAGTGACCTTTGAAATGGCCTAGCAACTCAAGTCAGTTTAAGGACAATTAGGGATGGTCAACAAATGCTGGTCTTATTGGCAGCACCCACATCCTGAAAGAATAAATAAGATTTAAATGGAGGTGACTTTGCCTTGACCACTAGCTGGACAATCAGCAAAGGCCTTGCGTTTCCTCTTCTGTGAAGGCCTGCTGAATGAAGTACATTGGCATCTAACTGTACAGTGGATGACCTTTCCCAGAATCAAGAACCCCAAAAAAGATGTCCTGCCTACCAAGAGCTTCTGGCCAAACAGAGGGCAGCATTTCTATTGAAAGGCATTGCTATTGGGAAGTTGGTAGCTGCTGCAGGTAATGCCCCCACCTTGGGGCCAATATTATCGTTGGATTCCAAGAGCTTTTACTATTATCAGCTTCATTGCATAGATATTACTTGAGGATTTGTTCTAAGTTTGCTATGCAGAACAGCTGACCATAATTCTCCTCCTGACAAATTTGATACACGTGAATAAGGAGAAAGGGACGGATGAGCTGCAAGCAACAGTCAGACTGCATTCAAAAGTACAATGATGCAAACTGAAAATTTCCCAAAGAAATCTACTTAATGCTCTTTTGACATCATTTTCTTTTATTCCTTCACGATGTCACTAGGCCAGCATTTATTCTCAGAAAGCTTTGTGTTTCTTTATTCATTCACGGGTTGAGGGCATCCCTGGCTAGGCAGCACTTGTGGCCCATCCCTAATTGCCCAGAGGGCAGTTAAGAGTCAACCACATTGCTTTTGGTTTGGAGTCACAGGTCGGCCAGACCAGGTAAGGATTGCAGTTTCCTTCCCTAAAAAACATGAGTAAACCAGCTGGGATTTTCCGACAATCGACAATGGATTAACAGTCATCATTAGATTCTTAATTCCAGACGTTTACTGAATTCAACTTTCACCATCTACCGTGGCAGGATTCGAACCCGGGTCCCCAAAATGTTATCTGGGTCTCTGGATTAACAGTCCAGTGATAATACCACGAGGCCATTCCCTCCCCCATAAGAGTTAAGATTTAATGAGATTTCTGTGGGTCTGAGGTCACATGCAGGCCAGACCAGATAAAGATAGCAGTTTCGTTCCCTGAAGGACATGAGTGAACCAGAGGCGCTTGTGGTCATCATTAAACTCTTAATTCCATTTTTATTTTTTACTGCATTCAAATTAACCCACTTCCCCAGTATATTAGCTGTGTCTGGATTAATAGTGCAGCGATAATACCACTGAGGCGTTGCCTCCTCCTATAATAATTGCTGCAGTTTCAGTTACAATTTGGTATTCAGTCATGAGTGGTGACTTGCAGTACTGTGTATACAACGCCACAAACTCTCTCTCAAAAAGTTTAGTAATAGCTACACTAATCAATTAAAGAGAAGACCGACAGGAAAAAAGGAGTATTATTATGTGCATGTGTGCGAAATTTTAGTATTAAACTATATTCCTTTCCTCTCTGAAGTTCTCCTGCTTTGTAAATGTTCTCATTTACACTCACTCGCGTGCAATTGGGAGATATATCACATACAAGAAAGCTTTAAAAAACAAGAACAGAAAATACAGCAACTACTCAGACTGGGGGATATGGACCTATCCACTTAAGTAAAAAAGAGTCACAAGCACTTATGCCAAAGAATACAGGATGTCACAATCTTAAGGAGAAATGACTACGGAGGCTTCAAATAGCTTGATTTTCTCATTCATCACTTTTCTAGTGTTATCTAGACGTGGGCGTTGAACGTGTTAGGATGTTCACTTAAAAGATACATTAAAAAACAGAGGGGTGGACAGCTGGGATGACACTGGCCAGGGCTGCTTCAACATTTGCTATGGATCCCATGGCCGTAAGTCAAACATGAGCAAGGAAACCTCCAGCTGGTCACCATCATGGTTGTAGGCAGGCCTACAAACTCCCCATCTCTTTGGCTGATGAATCAGTACCCCTCCATGCTGATCACCTATCGGACAATGTAGTGGTGGTGGCAAGGGTGCAAAATGTACTTTTGGCGAGGGATTTCAAATGTCCATCTCCGAGAGAGTGATTCAGCAGCAAGTCCTTAAGAACACAGATGATAACTCCTGCCTCAGGCCTGGTATGTGGGAAAATCCTACTTGAATTGATCTTCACCAAACTAACTGCAACAGGTCCAGGTGCCCATACATTGAGGACACCCTTCATCATTTGGGGTGATACTTCCATTGTGCAAAACTGGAGTTAATGGGGATTGGGGCAAACTCTCCACTGGTTGGGGTCTTATCTAGCACAAAGTATGATTGATCTCCGCTAGCCAAAACAGTCAACTCAGTCCCAGGACTTTGCTGCAGGTCCTAGTAGTGTTGTAGATACCAATATCTTCAGCTGCTTCATCAATGATCTTCGATCCATCATACTGTCAGAAATGGACATGTTTGCTGATGATTCAGAATGTTTGACCATAACTGAACTAGAGCAGTGATATCAATTCTGTGACTACAAGAACAGGTTACGAAGTCTGTAGCAAGTAATTCACCTCCTGACTCTGCAAAGTAACATCTCCATCAGAAAGCACAAACCAAGCAAATCTTCCCTTGAGTAGTGCGATCACAACTGTACAGAGTACTCCAGGTGTGGTCTCACCAAAACTCTTATCAGTTGTGTTAGGTTTCTGTAATCTTATATTCCCAATCCTTTTGTAATAAAGGTGAATATATCATTTTTGCTAGACATCAATATGAAGTGAATTACTGATTATTAATAATGTGTCAAATGCGAAAAAGTATTTGAACATTTGAGTTAGTTTGCTAATACAAAATAGCATGAAATATTTGATAAAATCTATATAGCATCCTGTGGACTGCACACACAAATACGTTAATGAGGAAGAAAATGAAAAAAGCAGTTTTTCAATCTGCACTGTACAGCAAACGAACATAAATTACACTCTAGAGCACTGGTTTTCAAATTAGTCTAGAAAGGAGACTTCCTGCAAAATATGATCACATTTTTAGGGAACCACGTAAAATACAGAGCGTCCCAGGGATACTAACGCAAGTTATGAAAGAAAGTGTTAGCTATCATCACCAAATGTATTTTGTTTGAGGCAAGTTGCTTTGACATACAGTGCAAACAACACTTAGAATTTGAATAGAAAAAAATTCATTCCCAATATCATTATTGGACAATGTTAATCCACTTATTTTCTTTTTCTTCCTTAAATGCAGCCTGCAGGATTGCATAGAATGTTTAGAAAGAGTTTTGTTCAATTTGCAATATCATAGAAAATGTAAAAAAAAAAGTTTGATTAGTACAAAGTGCACTGTGTGAATCAGGTTCAAGAACAGGCAGGTTTAGAGGGTGGGAGAGGGTCTTAATTAGGCCCAGATAGCAAAGCTTGAAGAAGTAACAGCACAAACTAGATGTTCTAAGGAACCATGCAATAGTGAGAGTTGTTTTGCTTTCATGGCAGAAGTGTGAAATTCAGGACAGAATAGCTGGATGCTGTCTGCTCGGATAAGATTGAGGCCTGAATGGACGCTCTTTTGCAGAAATGGAGCCCTTTAGGAAAGGGGAAGATTAAGTGGGAGAAATAGAAACCCCCTGAAGAACTGCTGATGCTGGAAATCAGGAACAAAAGCAGAAATTGCTGGAAAATCTCAGCAGCTCTGGCAGCATCTGTGGGGACAAAGGAGAGTTCATGTTGCAGGTCCAGTGACCCTTCTTTAGATTAGGTGGGAGGCTGTCTGTAAGATTTATTTGGAAGTATACAGAAAACCTTTAGATTATAATTGAACAGTTTAAAAAAAAAAACTTAACTGATTTAATAACTTGCATCAGCTACGGTTCTGTGGTAGCATTCTTGGCTCTAAGTCAGAAGGTTGTGGGTTCAAACCCACTTCAGAGGCAAATGCAATCCAGGCTGACACTTGAGAAAATACTGTCGTGTCACTGTGGCTGCCTTTTGGATGAGCCATTAAACTGAGTCTGTCCACTTACGGCTCAGCAATCATTATCTAGACGATAGCAGAAGGAGACCTAATGTCACAGATTCCTGAACTAGTAAATCCTTGGTGATTTGATTCAAAGAACATTTGAAATCTGGATGTGAAAAGGAAATATACGGCCAGATTTATGTACTGGAAAAAAAGAAGAGAATGTTTGAGTGATACAAGAAAAGGAATGTTTTCAGAATGAGAGTTTAGTTTTCACGCAATAGCATAGCTAAAAAGAAACAGTAAAATTTCTGGAGAATGAACTTTTTGGTTGCACATAATATCCATTACCTCATTTTTGCAATTATATGGGAGCCTAACTAACTCTGTATTGCTTATAACCTCAACTATAACATCACACAAAGATCTTTACCATTCATAACAGTAATTCTTTGAACAGAATCATTATTCCATCCTCCAACAAAAGCAAAAATGCTTTCAGCTACTTAGATCCACCACAACAATGGCTATTTGCTAAATCTAAACAAAATTATGGCATTAGGTTTGCTTTCATCACAAAACCTGACCTCTTCAACCAAGCAATTTGTTACTGATAGCAAACTGGTTAAGTGTTTATTTTAATGGCTGCAATCAAGTAGAAATTAAATATATCCAAATCAAGTGGGGGTGAAAAAAAAAGTTCTGCATCGTTTCCACAAAATTCATCTCCACATTGAAGACTGCAGATAAGCCAAGTTGTGGACTCTAAGTACTGTAGGCTGTTCTCTCTTAACTGAACAAACTATACCCGAGGTCAAGTCAGTTAATGGATCTGGTGGAATGTACTGTGAGCGCAGGCAAGCAGACAGAGGGCATCGCTGGAAAATTAAAGGATGCAATGAAATGGTTTATCGTCTATAATTCTTCCATTCTGAATCAGAATAATTTTTACCTAATCTAGATGTCATGTAGGAGAAATGGTTGGACAGTTGGCTGGATATCTGAGAATTTCCCTTTTGGTACAATCTGACTGAGAAGAAATTGGAATTTTGACAGAATAGGTCTGCGCAAATACAAGCAAATTACTGCAGATGCTGGAATCTGTACTGGAAACTCAAAGCTGGAGATCACAGGAGGTCAGGCATCATCCATGGAGAGCGCAAGCTAACGTTTCGAGTCTAGATAACTCTTGAGCTGAAGAAGAGTCATGTAGACTCAAACGTCAGCTTACTTTTTAATCCATGGATGCTAACTGACCCTCTGATCTCCAGCATGTTTTTATTTTCTGGTCTGTGCAAATGATTGGTGAGGCAAAATAAATGGTTTGTTAGAAAGCATTGCACTGACAGTAAAAGCTGACAGGATCAAGATGCGAGAACTGTTATTTTATGAATGAGTATGTTTTGTATACATATATGTATTTCAGACGTGCTCTTCAGACGTGGCAATAGCAACATTTCTGTAATAATTCACTGCTTTTAAAAAGAACGTTAGTTCAGTTATTTTCAAAAATAGACAGGGAAATGCTATACAAATATGTGAAATATTCATTCATTATCATCAGACCTCACTTATAGCTCACATATTAATTTTCATTAATGACCTTCCTTGAATAGTTCAATTTATTTCAATACCAAGAACAAAAAGTATTCTGATTCTAACCGCTGCTGTAACAACTTACCAATCAATCTCTGGTCATTGGATTAAATTTGTGTTTTTGCACCAATTAAACCTTAGGCATGAATCACACTCATTATGTGCAAGCTTTAAAGATTTATCTCATCTCGTCTATACAAAGTTTCCACCATTTCCCACCCACTGCTCTCCAACACCCAAACGAGTCTACAAACTGGGCAAATTCAATTATTTCACTCACATATACACTCTGGCAAAAGTTAATCAGAAAATTAAACTCACTGCAATCATTATGACAGGCCTACCAAGAAATGCATGCAGCAAAAGCTATAATTTTATGAAGAAATTTCACCAACAGCAGCCGTAAAGTGAATGATCTCTTTGCCATTTTCTGAAGTGGCACAAACACAAAACATGAAGTACTGGAGATCGATTTTTCCAAGTATACAGCTACACAAAATTTCTGCCAAAGTAACAAAGATTACTGATCAGGTAAACTTTATACTCATACAAAATTTACAGACGTATCCTTGTAGATGCAGGGAAATGAGCTACACAACATATAACTTTATGGAAAGGTCTCAGAAACAGATCAAAAATAGTTAGGGAATAGATTCAACACTTACCTCCTCGTTGAACCAGGAGTGTCACTTCACTTCCCTTGGGGCATTCTAACAGTGTATCAACTACTTGATTGTGGGTTAGATTCTGGACATTCCTCTTATTGACTTCTAGCAGGAGATCCCCTTCCTTCAGACCACGACAGCGTGGACCATCCACAATTTGTTTAACTCTTTGGCCACCACCTCCAGGGCTGTCAGCTATGGTAAAACCAAAACCCATAGGGCCTTTGACTATATGGACAGTTATAAGTTCAGGTTGAGTTGCTATTGAGGAAGCCAAGGAGACATTGTCATTGGTATAGCCTGTATGGGATCCATTTGATGAAACATCACCAGATGATGGGCTATATGGTCTCTGGTCTTTCACTCCATTCACATTCGCAGGTGCTGTTTGGCTACTGTGGCTTGAAAGGGAGTCATAATTTTCTTGCCCATTGACAACAATTGGCTCTTTATCTGAAATAGCTACTGATGTCACCAAACTAGTATTTGGATCATCTGGATCAAATGGCAGAGGATAACCCCGGCAAAGTTCAAGATCCACGGTTGAACCAATTGGAATAGACTGGAATATTTTTACAACTTGAGCATGGGTGTATCCCAGAACACAACTGCTGTTTACACTTACTATAACGTCACCTAAGAGAGAAAATTGGTAGAGATTAGCTACTATAACTCATTGTTAATTGTTTAATTTATGCATGTTAGCTTCACAACTACTTTCTTAATTCAGAAATAATATTGCACAGTGCAAACAAAGTACCAATTTGCGCACTTTGACAATGGTAGGAATTGAATACTATCAAGTACAAGAGTAGATATACTGAATACAGCAAATAATTTAAAAGTTTAATTTAACAGCTTGGCAGGTACGCTGATGATAATCAAGGTTAGTAGCCTGTGGTTTTTATGGGATGACTCCAGAATACAAAAGGAACGAAAAAGATATTTGACTTCTCCATCATTTCAAAAGGAATTATAATCAGGCAGCATCATAAAATGTGATCCTCAGAAAAGCACACTTGACTTAGCCGCTTACACTGCAAAACAGTGACTCTGCCGTTCATGACAGCTGCAGTTAGAGGCGTCGTATTGTGGATCACAGGCTCAAATCTCAACGATGACTTATATTCAAATTTCCTTGTTTATTCTGTCTTAGTTTAGAATAAAGTGCAGTATCACCAGGGGAACTTCAAGCAATAACGGGGCAAGTAAGTAGCAGACCTAGTCCTGGTCCTCTTACCATTCATGGCGGCCTTATGTTGGCCAGAATTTTACACCTTGAAACTGCCTACTCATTGGCAAAAGTTAAGAAATGGTACTCAAAGACGTGCAAAATACACATTAAATTTGCCTAACCGACATGACTGAGAATGGCTCTTCTCATTTGGTACCTGTCTCCATTTTGCCATCCAGAGCTGCAGGCCCATCAAGAACTAAACTTTTAATCTGTAGAAATTCATCAGGTTCATCACCACCGACCACTGTAAAACCAAACCCTCGGGTACTCTTCTTCAGCTTGGTATTGATGAACTGCCCTTTCAGTTCTGAAGGGTTTCTTGTAAAGAAGGGCTTGCCTGCTCATAAAAATAAATTGCAAATTAAGTAATTCTTGTTCAGTTCAGGTGGTGAATTAATGAGAGAAACTGACTCATCAAATATTTTTGAAATCAGTGAAGTATTCAGAAACTTCAATTTGGTTTTTGAATTTAAGTTAATTTTAAGATCAATAGGTAAGGATGCTATGACGGCACACAGCATCCAACTTACATCAAATTTTTGTCAAGTATTATTAATGTTGTTTGGTCAGGTAGCGTTGACTTAAAATGGTATCTAAACACTCTTATTGCAGTTGCCAATTTGAATATTTTACTTTACTCTACGGATGATACAGGGCACATGACTCCTGCAATTTTATAGCTAATAAACAGATGCCCCTGCCCCAACAAAATCATCAACATCCCTGTGGATTTTCACACATTTTATCCACTTTCCCTTTCATGTCAGAGTTCGGATGCTTCCAATTTGTAAATTATCAATGCTTCTGTAAAATCAAAATTACCTTGTGCTGGTGTTTCTCTGAAAGATTCCTGATTATTCTGCACATAGCTTGGAGCTTTGGATCCAGGAGATGCTTGTTGCTCTGTCCACTCTGGAGAGGTATGAAAAGAATAAATTCATAGAATCATTTAAGCAAATATGATTTCTTTTGACAATGAGCCCAAGGATTACTGTCAACAATTACAGTACCAATTAAAGAATAATTTTCTTAACGATGTGGAGCAATTGCATGAAATTTATTCATGACTTCATAACCTGGCCAGTTTTATTTGTGAAGCACAGGCATGGTTGGCTCTCTGTATTATGGCGTACTGGCAATTTACTTCATGAATTCAGTGCCAATGACTTATGTGGATGGTGTCCGGAAGTGTCTGATTTCCCTCATTATATTTTCTGAGGGGCAGACCTCAAAACTCACCTTCTGCTTGCTGCTGTTCAAGCTGCTTTTTGCGTTTGGCTTCAGCAACGGGATTTTCATATTGTGTCTTCCTATTGATATGACTAATGAAAGAAAAAATGTTCCGTTAGAACATAAATTAATTCCAGGAAGGAGCGTCCAACCTCGTAAAAGCAAATTCAGAAGATGACAGCAAAAATAAACATTGTGCATTTATTCCTTAATAAATTCTGTTTCAGTAAAAACACAAATCCTCAAATAAATCAAAATTTATGGTGCAATTGTGCCAATCACGTACCGTTCAAATTAACGTGTTCACGGTTCCAGCAAAATATAACAAAACAACGAATGTTACAAACAATATAAACAGATGTGTCACAACCAAAATTCTCATGAAATTTAAACGTTTAAAACTCAATACAAAGTCTTTCTTTCCTGATGATTGTATCACAATGTGAAAAAACAACAGATCTCAGCCAGATAAATCTGTGATGTCTTCTGAGACAAGATGTGACATGGTTACCAGCCAATTGGTTAATCTGGGAAATTGGTCACTGACTAATTAAATAAGGAGTTGGTACTGTTTAATAAATTAACAAAACGTGACAAATGAAGGAGAAACAATTTATCGTGGCACAGAGTGGCTTTCATCAGTTAAACAGGGAGCAACCATTCTCACTTATCATCAAGAGGTCTCTCTGTCTCATTCCCCCAGAGAAAACAGACATGCAAATAAAAGAAATCCTATATTTTGTAAGGAAGAACAAAAATTGAAACTATTGCAGAGAGAGAAGAAACAATTATCAGATGTCACTTCATACAATGAGGTGAACAAATGGGATGCAACCACTTCACACAGAATAGCATTGGGAGACTCCCAAGAGAAATTTCTTTGACAGGGTCTGGTAAAGGACAGTAAGGACAGGGATGTAGAAGGAAGAGAAGGAATAAACTTTATGGAACCATTAAAAGGGTAAAATTAGATTATATCTTTCCCTTGGTCACAATTTTTACTTCATTATTGGTAGCAGCCTCAGTTATCTCCGAGATACAGCAGTAATGCACAAACTTACTCGACATAGTAGACACCATAAATAGGATCATCGATCTTCTCCCACCCAGAGGGTAGCTCTGAAAGAACAGAAAAATACCAGTGAAGGAATCTGCTGATTTACTTCAGGAAAATATTAAATGTGGGCATTCAGATTTAAAATATTTGGACTAAATTCTTGCCTTTGCAAATTCTAAATCAAGACAGTAGCCTAGAATCTCCACCAATTTCAAAACATGGGTCCACATTACAGTGGCCAAGCCATCACAGGGAAAAAACAAAGAAATTTAAACACACATTGCGTTGAACATTACTTGAAATGTCCAAGAAATTAAACAGTGGTTTCAAATCTACTGCACTGAAAGCTGGCCACATCCACAAAACTCGAGCCACCCCAGGTCAAAATAATGAGTATGGTGAATCTCTGCCTCTCTGATTCAGGACGGTCTTCGAATTAAGGCAATAATATGCAGAATTCAAAGATTTGAAATATTATAAAGTATTTAATTTGCTAAGGAACTATGATACACCAATGAAACTGTTCATTTTTCCACATTGTTCATTGTTATAGCACCTAATTTTCTCAAGTAAATCAACAAAATTATTTTACTGCAAACACAATCAAGGTTTTAGCAGGTATGGGGAGGTGGGCTGAACAGAATTGATGCATTGTAAAGAATTGCTAAGTTTTGTAAAAGCACTTTATTTTACTACCAAGACTGAACTACTGTGAAATATGTTTTAAATACAAATAACTTCAAAAATAAGTATGGAGCAGAAGGTAAAATGTCTAGGGAGTCCTAAATGATTTTAGGAAAATGAAGTTCGTAAAGCAGGGGCAACATTTAATGTTTACAATACTACGCTACAGTTAAAATGAACGGGCTTGTTCTTGTATAAATGTGGAATGAGAAACAGATTTCTTTCCTGCACGAAAGGGAGTTTCCTTCCTAAATACCGATGTGTCATTCTATATATTCCGAGAACAACGTCAAGCAGCAGAATGCGCTGACAGCCTCATAGGCATCAAATCTGAATGCTTCATGTTTTTTACTACCTTTAAACCTGTAACAAGGATGTTGGGACAGGAACGTTAATGGGCTAAAGGAGAGAGGGACAACCACACCCACCAGATACACACATCTTCCTAGAACTTAGGACTGGAGATTCCCTCTCCACTTGCTACAATTAATTATAGCAGGGTTTGAATCCTACTGGCTCAGGAAAGGCAATGTTTCCCTTAAGCCCAAGGATCACTCGAGCATGCAGGACATTCAGCATTAAAACAGACGTATCACAGAGCTCTGAATCAGCGCATCAATGTGCATTCTAAGGTGTACCCTTGAATTTTTTTTTTAAAATCGATAAACCTATTAATTTATGTAAAGAGCTATCTATTTAAAAGTCTTCTGAGGGTCACTGTGAAAGAGACATAGGGTGATCACATCATCATTATTCTCTGGGTTAGTACAATCCACCGAAATGCAGCATGGTTGGAATTCCTCGATACTCTTTATCAAATAAGTACCAAGAGAAACCAAACGCATCAATAACTGATGATACTTCACCCTAACCCTATGACAAGTCCAAATTTTCCCTTCAGCCCTAACAATCACTGGTTTGTTGCCAGCAATGCCACAACCTGGCTTCTCATTTTTGGACAGATTCTGAATTCAGTCGCTTTAGAAGCGTTGCACATACCTGATGTTGGAATCCTCTCTCGAAGTCAGGATCATTGAAAACAAAGTCACACACCCTTTTCAGGCCGTGAGCTGCTATATTTGGTAGATCTTCATTCACTGATGTACTGAAAAGGTTTGGAACACTTTTAAATAACTTTTCAGCAGAACAGTGAATGAGGGATGGTGAGCTAAGTGGGCAGGATGACAGCTGGGTTAGGTAGTAGGTGGGTATGGTGATGAGGCCAGGTCAGGAGGAAGTGGAGAGAGCAGAACACTAGGATGTAGAGTCAGGGTACAAAATCAGGGGGTGGGCAGGGCAGAGGGTGGGGGAGTAGAGGAGGATCAGAGGGCAGGCAGGTGAAGGGGAGGAAGGGGGAAATTGGTGGGTGGGTGGAGGAATCAGAGGGCAGGCGGGCGGGGAAGGAGTAAGCGGGGGTGAATCAGAGGGCAAGTGGGTGGGTGGTGATGGTGGGTAAAAATCAGAGGGTGGGCAAATCAGGAGGCAAGGGGGAAATCAGTTAGTAGGTTGGCACAGTTGTGGTAAATCAGTAGGTGTCAAAAAGTCAGGGCTCATTGGGAGTGAGGGAGAAATTTGAATGTTGGTTGGTCTGCCGTAGGTTTGCAAACAGTTAGAAGGGTGGGGGAGCAAACGGATCATAGAGCTGGAGGGTCAAAGGGGAGTTGGGCATATTGTGGGGAGCTGGAGGACAGGAGAAGTCGGAGGAACAGTGGCTGAGTCAGAAGGTTGATGGGGTCAAAGGGGAGTTTGAGATTGGGATTAGGAGAAGAGCAGGAAGATGTTCTAGGGTCAGTTGTTTAGCCACTTTGGAGTTAGCTATGGTTTTCATGTGCCTAATACTTACCTGGAGAGTTGACCCAGCAAATAAGCCATATTTTTCCACTCCAGCTCAGAGCTGGAGACGTTTGCAAGGTTGCAGGGAGCTGAACAATTGCCCAACAAAGTTTAATCTTCTCAGGCAGAGACAGTGCATCAGGACTTGCTGAAGGTATATTGAGTCTCTGACTATCCAGAGTCTGGGCCATATATTTACCACAGTAACACCAACTCAAAATACCTTTTAAAATATTTCAAATATGGAAATTGGGAAGGACCAATAGGCATGAATAGGAGCTATGTGAACTCAGCTCTGCAGACAGGAAACCTGGGCAGGACATCAGCCTCCACGAGGATTATGGCTAATGTTTCTTCCTGTGAAGAATATTTCAGATTTCTTTCCAGTGAAGCTGCAGTGGCCTATATTTTAAAAAAATGGGTCAAACTTGAGAAACATGTCAAAGGCCCTCGACATGATCGACATTTTCTATTTTTTACTTTATTATATCGTGCAATTCACTTGCCGTTTGTGGATTAAAAACAAAACTGGTATTTGCTCCAGTAATCCTGACCTCTACTGCATAAAATCACCCTGCAGCATTTGACATTTTCTTGCTAATTCATGTGGCTCAAGCAACATCTTAAGGCCATAAAATTCCCATAGCAACTAAATGAGGAATTCGCAAATCCTTTTTGGCTGATCTTTTGCATATATGATAGTGAAGAATGTTACTGCAGGGGAATAGAACACCATCCATATAACTATCACACGGCTGTAGATTAGGTACCATCCGGTCTAAATTACTTCTAAAGAGTATACCTCAGCACCAACCTCTTGACTGCATTTTATTTCAAAACATCATTCTGCTTCCACAGTAGCCATCAATGTGAAAGGGCCAATATAGAGCCAAGGGTGGACTGGCTTTATACTGGAGGTGGAATTGCTTATTTCAAGCCAGTGGAGAGACTGAAATATTTTCATTCCCTCAGTTTGGATTTGATGTAAATCCGGAGTTCAGAAATCATAAGATAGTTATATAATCATATTGAACCATTATACTCTATTCAACAATTGTGGTGAGTTCTGAAGAACTGAGTTACATTACTCAGGCTACAAAACATAATTTTTACGAAATGACTTTTTGGAACATTGCAAATCTTTTATGCTGTCTTCCCTTCATTATCCGCCAAACAAAAACAATGTGGTTAAACATTATATTTGTCTCTCTGCCAAAAGCCAAGCTCAAATGCTTGAAACAGTCATAAAAAAATTCACACCAGCTTTCAAAGAAAATTACACCTTCAATAATTATTTGCTACATAACCTTATTCCTCAAAATCCTTCCTCACACGGATCTCATTCTTAGTTCAAATAATTTAAATCAGGTTATGTTTATTTCTTTGATCGTAACAGAAAATAAACAAAGGAACATATTCCTTTTCTTACTTAGGTAGATATCCAACCTCTAGAATGATACTGAGCCTGCAAAGTTCTCAAATTTAATTTACCCATTTATCTATCATCAGTTAACCTGAGCTACAGTACATACAAAGGGATGGAACCAATATATTTTATATATACTTAAAATATAACTATTTCAAATACGTATATGTACAAACATACGTATACACTGATATCTAAAACATTTCAGAACCAACATACATCACCATTTTACACCTATCCAAATATGGCACATTCAAATCTTTTCAACACTCCGACTGTGATAGAGTGCATTTCAGGACCACACTTCCCAGCATATTTTCTATACTTTCATTTTTGCAGTAATATGACAGCCTTTCTTTTTTAAAAACCAAATATCTCTAAAATACATCTGGCAACAATGTTAATGTTTATTAACTCAAGAACCACATTTGCTAAAACTTTCTAGTAATTAAAATGATTACTTTTAACAAATGAATACAACTTTTTGCCCTTGATATCCATATGTGCCTATTGCTTCAGTTCCTTTTTAATACAAGTGAAAGCAGTGGAATTGTAACTGCGAAGCCTCTTCTAAGGATGCCTACCCTGAAGAAGTTACACTCCTCCCTCCGGACAAACCTGAGGGAATCTCTCTCCCACTGCAACTCTCTCATCACCTCTTCGGCCTTGAAACTGTTCGACCACGTCCTGACCTATCTCCTCCCTACCCCCCTACCTACACTCACCTTTACTGGCTCCATCCCCGCCTCTTCGACTTGTCTGCCTCCTCTCCACCTATCCTCTCCTCTATCCATCTTCTATCCGCCTCCCCCTCTCTCCCTATTTATTTCAGAACCCTCTTCCCCTCCCCCATTTCTGAAGAAGGGTTTAGGCCCGAAACGTCAAGTTTTCCTGCTCCTATGATGCTGCTTGACCTGCTGTGTTCATCCAGCCCCATGCTTGTTATCTAGCAGTGGAATTGTAGTCTGACAATAACCATAAAGTGTGGGTGTCCATTAGCTCAGTTGGTTAGCGGTTGGACAGAAAGGCAGAACAGTGACAACACAGTTTTAGCTGAGGTGGCTCACGTAGGGCTGTCTTTTCTTAGTCCATGCTTAACGTGAAGAGGTTCCCAAGGTCCCTCATGGACAATGCCAATTACTTTAACACTTTAATATGTGCATTAAACTGAAGTGCCAAAAGATCTGCTTATTTAGCTTACTTTCCACAGGAAGCTGTGCTCAAAATGTTAGATCATTAAAAAAAAGCAAAATGGTTATAATTATTTGTACTAACAGCGCTTCATAAAAATGTTCTTACATGTCACAGTTAACACTGAAATAGTACTAAACACATGGTGCAAAAATCTCTGGATACCTTACTAGTTAAAATGAATTAAACTATTTAAATTGCCATTTTAAATGTGTCACTAAATCCTTCTTATAATTATCAGTTTTAAAAGGAATTAGTCAAGTTAATCAACTTTTAAAAGTATGGCTTTGTCACAAAGTTGAAATATTTCCAAACTCCCAAATTATTTGTTGCTTTATGGGGTGTATATTAAACTTCCTGGTCAATGTCTATTTTACCTGAAGCAAGTTCAGTACATGGCTTCTACAAATCTCTCCAGTTTTCTCCCCTCTACGTTTTCAACCACATAGAGATATGTCTCTTCAGGTTAACAGAGGGGAAACGCCATTTGGAATTGCTATAATACAATAATAAAGTCAGCAATTTATCATATTCACTGTCTAGAGGTTATTTTAGTTTTGAAAGAAAGCTGATTTTCTTTTCAAGTGTGAATCACGTTCTCTCTTGGCCCTTGTGTGGAACAAGAGATTCAATTAGAATCTGTTTTGGGCAAGATGGTGGCATTTCCTTCTGAAGAGTCAGCGGGGAATGCATTCCCACCAATGGCATACCCTGCAGCCATTTAACATTCTGAGGAATGTGAGCTGGATGGAGGAAAAACTTCTGCCCCCATCTTCAGAGACTACCTGGCCATCTGATAGTGTTGGTGGGATGACAGAGCGGGCAAGTCCATCAGGATCAGGGCAGGCTGCTGGGGCTGGCAGTGCCACTGTGATCAGGGTAGGTGCTGTGGGAATTGAGTGGAAGCCAAGAGTAAGGGAAGAGGGAGGGAGGGAGGGAGGTAGGAGGTCACAATGGCAAGGACACGTGAAGATAGGATGTGGTGGGGGCAGAATGGGCCAGGACAAGAAGTGTGCCCAATGTGGAAGAGATAGATACTGCCTATCCCTGCATTTCTTGCCTGAGGCTCGAGTAGCATTAACTGCCAGCCTTCCTCCCACCACCACCCTGTCCCTGAACTCCTACCATTGGCTGAAAATTTGTGGCCATATAGAAAGCCACAGAAGAGGCTCTCAGTTTTGAAAGGGTGGGTGGGTGGTGG
>JAHRHZ010000069.1:22242098-22264641 GCA_024137785.1 Ginglymostoma cirratum | reverse complement strand
GGTCAGCAAAAAACTGTGGACAAATTTGAGGACAGCCGAGAGGGCTGTGGGAAGGTCACTTCTGGAATTGTATAGGCCCTTCGCGTGCAAAGGTGACAGTAGGCAATTGTCAAATTTTGTCCTTTATACGAAGCATGGGTAAAAGATTTTAATCATGTGTGGACTTCATCAAAATATTTTAGAAAGACAGGAGGTTTAGAGACTTACTCTTGACGCCTTGCCACTTAGGTACATACTTGAGACAAAAAGGACACAAATGTGCTGCACCCAATAGCATTAAATAAAACAGAAATAGAAAGAATAAATTTGTGTATCCATTTCAACACATTATTGCAGAAACTGAAAAAGGATCCTTTGCTCTAAATATTCATAAGAATTTGCTTTTAAGCTGCAGCACTCTATGTTTTTCATCTCATTAATTACTGTACTACATTGCCTGGAGTGAAGCATTTGTCTGAACAGCAGCTTGTTGAAGGTTTTTATCATTTAGATGGTAATGAACTTCTCAACGCAGCTTGGTACACTCTTTGCTGAATGCGGCAACACTGTAGCACCCATGAAGTCAGCACCAGCAATCTGCGACAACTTGAGGCGCTAAGAAATTGTCATTGGTTGAAGGAAGGTGGCACTTCAAACGTGCTTGAAAATATTCAACCATTTATTCGTGAAAGTCACATTTGCAGATTAAGAATTCATTAAAACAATAATTGTGTTGTTTTACATACACAGTTCTTCTATACAACTGCCTAATAAAGTCGTCTAGAGTCTGTAATTATTCTGTTCTTGCCATGTGCACATCTACATTCAGCTTCTGGCTCATCTATTATCATTGCCTTTTGCCTTCCAACATCCACCAACCATTTAATCTCTTACCTTACGTATCAGTGACGTTCCCTTTTGCTCTTTCATTCCCTTCCCTATTTCCCTGCCTCTATCGTGCTTAAGCCTGATCAGTTTCTAACATCTTCCAGTTCTGATGGATTGTCATGAAGCCGAAATGCTAAAACCTGTTTCTCTCTTCACAAATGCTGCTTGACCTATTGACAAGTTTCAAGATTCAGTGTTTTAATTCTTGAGTGCTTCTTTTTCACCTGATGGCAAACAATCTAACGAAGAACATTTGATACTGAACATATTTTCAGACATATGTAGATACATACACACATTATTGAAACTGAAAGGTCATTCACTGTTGATGCTGGCCTTTTACTTTGAGATATTTTTATGTCATACCCTTCGACTGATCTCATCAGCCACAGTAACCACATATTGCAAGTTGTATTGTGTTGGATCAATATCCATTGATTACAGAAAGGTCTAAAATTACATTCTGTGACTGCTTTGCATTAAAGCACGGAGCGCCAGTTACATTCAAACAATGAGTCAACTAATAGTGGCACTGAATGGCTCTCATCGCAACAGTACTTAAAACAGAGAAAGCTTAAGAACGTGTGAATATTTGTTGAAATTTGAATTACTGCACATCATGTTGCATGGTGAGTTACCTATTTCACTGTCCAGTTCCTCTGTGTGTACCCCTTCTTCTCCAAGGCAAATGCACCCAGCAAGGACAGAAGAAAGTAACAGAAGAGAATTTAGCTAAAAATCAAAGTGATACCAACAAGCAAAGACCCCATTCCCAACAGCAGTAGCTCCACCCAAGTAATTAAGAAAATAATCTGGAAACACAAAAGCAATCCATAAATCCCAGAATTTCTGAAGAAACGTCCAGCATACCACACCATTAAATTGCTATGTCCATTTCTGATTGCCCTGTGAGGGATTTAAGGAAGTGCCATATAACATTACAGAAACAACATTTTTATAATTATACTATTCTTTCAATGATACATAGTTGGCACTGGTTTGAAAAAAGGTTATGCCACAATTTTCTTTGTTTTTAACTAATGTAAGCAAATACAAACAAAAACTTGCAGAACCAAGGTGAACCTTGCAAATGAGGGCAAGTTACCAAATGGAAAGAGCAATAAAATACTGCAGCTTTAAAATGACTGCAAAGTACAGACATAATCCAAGAAATGAATTCCAAGAGCAAATGCCTAAGAACATGACCACATTGATAGACAGATCTCATTTCATGCTGTTTTATTTTCAAAGTCATTAAGTCACTCAAAGGTCAGGAATTCATATACTTACATTTACATAGCATACGTCATGACCTCAGGACATCACAAACAGCTTTAAAGACAATGAAGTATTTTTGAACTGTAGTCGCTGTTAAAGCGTAGGAAACATGGCAACCAGTGATAATGTTTTTGAGAAGACTTTAGCTCAGATTGTGGCTGGTGTTGTTGATTTGTTTACCAGGCTGGTAGGTCGGTGAACAAATCAACAACCCCAGCCAGTGATAATAGCCAGATAATGTGTGGTTGTGATATTGATTGAGGGTTGAATATCAGCCAGAAAATTGTGGGGACAGCTTTTCTTCAGAATAATGCCATGGGGTATTTACATAGATGTGGCAAGGTGGTCAGTTCTCCATTTAATCTCACAACCTAGAGAGTACATCTCTGGAGTGCAGTAATCCCTCAGTTTGGATGCCAGCCTAGAGTTTTGGGAGCAGGACATAAACCAATCTTCTGATTCACAGACAAGACTTCTACCATCTGATCCAAGGCTTACATGTAACTACAATCAATGGTTTCAATAGAAATAGAGATATTTTAAAGTCAAAACCGAAAAAAAAAAACTGTGGATGTGTAAATCAGGAATTAAAAACAGAAGTTGCTGTAAAAGCTCATCAAGTCTGGCAGCATCTATGAAGAAGAAAAGCAGAGATAACGTTTCGGGTCTGGTGACCCTTCCTCAGAACATTAACACTGATTTTTTTTCTTCACAGATGCTGTCAGGCCTGCTGAGCTTCTCCAGCAACTTCAGTTCTTCTATATTTTAAAGTCACTTTGATTAGGTCAGTAATGATTGAAGATCGATAAAGTTCCAAACTGTGTGTGTTAAAGTAATTATGTAAGCTTCCAGAACATTCACATCTATTTTCTGAGAACGCTGACAGGTTTTGGAAGTGATAAGTGGGTTGATAGTGCCAAAATATCTTTATGAATAGCAGCACAGATAAACATTGCAATGAAACACTTAGACTAGAAAACAATCTTTTAAACCAAAAGGTACACAATCCACTTCATCACGAAATATTTTATTTGAACTGACATTCCACTTATAATTAAAGTAACTGATTATTTAGAGCAGCTAATTGAGTCCATTGCTGGAGTGAGAAAAGATATTTGAAATATGCTTTCTATCAGAAATCAACTGTGCTTTATTGCAACGTGTAAACTTTTCTGACCAATGGAGGTTGGAATGATTACATTCCACTTACCATCATCTTCACATTCTTCGAGTGGTTTTGGCTGCTTGCTCAGGCACCTTGGGTCAAGCCATGATGTAGTCTTAGTATTGTGGCTACAAAACAATAAAATATATTTAAGTATGCACACGCGTACTCCAAAACCTCTCAAGAGCTTTAGATACAATATCAAGACCTGTGTCAGCAATGCCTGCTGAATAATGTTTTTCAAAACAACACCTCCAATTCAATTCATGCATCTTTTTAAACTGAGTGAATCCAAATAATGCAGAACACAGCGGTAAAGCTTTCCAACACAAATTCACAAATAGGTAAAATAATTTAAGTAGTTTTCAGTCAAGCTCTATTAAGAGGATGTTTAATCTCAGCTCAATTAACTAAAATTGTCAGGATTGCACAATTATGTCAGGCCTACAGAAGCATATAAATATTGGAAACTTTTAATACAGTTTTTTCAACAGACTGACATGTGTAGCAAATTTTGACCTGGAAACAACACAGCAAGGAAAAAAAAAAAAGACCTTTTTTTGAAAAAAAAAAGTTTTTAACGAATGTTCGAAAATCAGTTAGGAGTTTGCGTTAATTGTAAGGAGATCACTTGTGATTTGCTTGGTAATAGAAAATACTGGTCTGTAGGAGCTGGCAAGCCTCGACCTAAAAGCAATACAAACCCTTGACCTATGAGAAGCACCAAGAATGGAAGTTTAGAAATAAGCCACGTGGCACATACATAATTAAGAAGTGCAGACACAAAGGAGGAGTGCATAGAGCAGAGCTGGAGCATGTAGGGCTTGATTCAAGCACAAATAGAATGGAGACAGATGGAAAAAGAGGATCACAGATATATCATGACAAAAATCAAATCATTCTCAGGAAGATATCGGTTTATTTTGTTTGACTCAAATGGAGGAAGAAGCTCTGGGGAGCTGGCTAAAAAGGGTTTAAAACACAGAGAGCTGTTTAAACAGCTCAGAGGCTTTAAATAGCTAGCTCCTTTCCCTGAAGTGGCCATATCATAAAGCCAGCGCATTATTTACTGGTTGGTTGAAAAAGAACTCCAACAAGACACACTGTTAGGATAGACATGACTAGAGGGAGAGAGGGTTCCAAAAGGGCGCTGTGCCGATGATAATTGTGCCTGTGAAACTCAGATGAAAGCTATGGGTGTACGGAGCTCCTGAACTACTCTGCATGAAGTGGATAAGGCATGCTTGCCTTTAAATCGGTCAGTGCATTGAGTATAACAGTTGGCATCACATGTCACAACTGTGTAAGACATTGCTTGGACCACATTTGGAGAACCACGTGCAGTTCTGGTTGCCACACTATCGGAAAGATATGGAGGCTTTAGCGAGGATGCAGATGAAGTTCACCATGATGTTGCATGGATTGGGGTGAATTAGCAATAAGGGGAGGTTGTCAAACTTGGATTGTTTTCACTAGAGCATCAGAGGCTGCGGGGTGGGCAAGGGGTACCCTGATAGAAATGTATAAAATTATGAGGGGCACAGATAAGGTGGAAAGTTGGCGTCTCTTTCCAAGGCGGCAATGTCAATTACCAAGTGTCAGGTTTAAAGGAAATGTGCAAGAAATTTTATTTTTACACACACAGAAGGTAGTAGGTGCCTGGAACATGCTGCCAAGGGAGGTGGCAGTAGCAGATACTATAGTAAAGTTTAAGGGGCATTTAGACAGGCACATGAACAGGCAGGGAATAGAGGGTATGGAGCATGCGAGGCAGCTGGGTTTAATTTAGTATAGTATCATGGTCAGCAAAGAGATGGTGGGCTGAAGGGCCTGTTTCACAAAACAACACAATGCTATACATGCTGTAGGAAAACATTTGGTAGTTGCTCTAAGACATTTCCTTGTTGTATCAATTATTTAAAATGAAATTCACCTTTTTTGTTTGAAGAATTCATGATTAACACAAAGAACTAATGCAAATTAAAGTATGAGCTGCAAAAGAAAAAAGGACATTTATTGGTAATTTCTTGAATTGAGGGTCATTTGGTCATTTTGGTTTGTCTGCCTCATTACATTAGTAACATTGTTCTTCTAAGGAAGAAGAAAGCAGGGCATTTGTTTTCAATTACTGCTGTAGAAGGAATAAGAAATACTTTGAAATGAATTATAGCGGATTTTGAAAGAAGCCAGGCAGACCAGGAGAAACAAGACAGATGGTAGTTACTACCTGATAACAGCAGAAAAACAAAATGAATTCACGGTGACAAGAATCTAACCAATGCTAACAGTAGCCTAAAGAGAAAAATGATGTGAATGTGTTGTCAGAAGCTTAGCTCAGAAACAACTGCCAAGACAAAGATGCAAATTGTCTGGTTCAATCTCAGGAAGATGCCAGGGAGAGGGACGTAGTTGGTGCCAAGGAACAATGTATGTGGCAGGATTGAAGACAATGGTTTACTCTTCCCATCATTTCACTGGAAGAGAATTTCTCTCATTATATGTTAGATTTTTGATGAATAGTCTGATCATTTAGAGGCTGAGGTAATGAAGAGGTGGTGGTGTCGAGTTAGGTCCTGATGACACCAAGCTCTACATGGAATGGCATGAAACATTTAAAAGGGTGATAGTCACAGAACTTTGGGTATACTTATAAAAGGAACTGAAGTTAACAAGCACTTATGAGAAGCGAATAGAGAAGAAACTGGCATTTTGGCATTAATTACAAGGGGATTGATGTACAGGAATAAATAAGTGTTGTTACGATTGTACAGAACTTTGATCAAACTACACCTGGAATACTGTACACAATTTTGGTTTCCATACTTACACTGGAGTCAATAGTATGAACATTCACTAGATTGGCCCTCTCGTAAGAGTATTGTTTGATGACGATAAGCTGAGTAAATTGTGCCTATATTCTTTGCAGTTTTGAAGGATGAGAGTTGATCTAATTGATCATTTACGATTATGGAAGAGCTGGACAGAGTAGATAATGAGGTTATGTTTCCCCGTCAGGGGAATCTAAATCAAGACATACAGTTTTTGAATAAAGAATTGATCATTTAGGAGTGAGATGAGAAATTTCTTCACTCAAAGAGTTGTGATTCTTTGGAATTCTCTAGCCCAGAGGGTTGCTGATGTTCAATACATACAAGGCTGAGACTGGAAGATTATTGGTCTCTCAGGGAATCAAATGACAGGAAGAGCAGATCAGAAGGTGAACTTGAAGCTCAGGATTAGCTGGGAATCATACTGAATGGCAGAGCAGGCTCTACGGGTTGTAGAATTTTTCTCCCGTTCGTCTTATCGTTTTAATGAACCTACAGTCCCCAGGTTCAGAACCAAGACTGCTATCATGGCATAAAGATGAACACAGATGAATTTTGGTACAACATCACTTTCAATTTTCCCAAACTGAGGCTGTCCACGAGCTTCGAACTACAAGCATTCTTATGCCGACAATTTTCCAAATCAACACATCAAAACAGTGACAATTGATAAATCGTTTTATGGCCAATGCAAACGTGCCTAATTTCTCCCCAAATCACCAAAGTACCAATCTCAAATGAATAAAACTTGTAATTCTTCACAGACTTACGGCTCACTCATTTGTGAAATACTAAGTGAAGTTCCGATAAAAACTAAACTCACTCAATAAAGTAGACTTCCCCATTTTCAGTAAATGCCATTTCCAAGTTGTCAGGCAAAGGGCCAAGGTCGTCTGTTGGGAGATTAGAATTTTGTATTGGTCGCTGAGGCAGCTCTGCACTCGGGATACTGGAGCTATTGAGGTTGCGAGACTGAGGCGCCTCTTCTTTGGGGGCGTGACTGTTTTGTTCGTCTTGCTCACTGGAATCTAAAAAAACAAGCCGAATATTAACGTCAGAGGAGATTATGCATTCTAACTGTTTAATTTAGAGTTCTAAAATAGTTGAGGGTAAGGTGCCTGAGCACGTAAATATTCACCAGACCAAAAAAGCAGTAAATGCTTCATGTTTAAATACAAAGCAGCAAGAGGAATACATATTCAAGATGGTGTCTGCAAATAAAGTCACTATCATTGAACCGACTCAACATTTTTCTATTTCTACTTCAGTCTGTTAACAAATACACTGACCGTTGTAATCATCTAAATGCATTGTTCTGGATTTTGAGGTAGTTGTGATCGCAATACCATCAGCACTCAGTGGCATTGCTCTACTGAACTGACAGCAGTTTTGGAATTTGCACAGGTAAATGGGGAACTGCAGAATTGACTATCAGTGATTTTTTTTTGTTTTTCCAAAGGAAGTACTGTTGAGGTTTCTCCAGATTTCAAATGATTGGAAATAACTGAACTGACTAGAATTTCCCTATTATACTGACCGTCTTGTTATAAAAATGCTTGAATAAGTCACATCTTGTTGAATGTGGGTTTCTTGCAACGTAATAATCACAAATATTGCTAAACAGTTTCTTTGGACGTGGAGTAATTCTATATTTGCTGAATGTCAAGATTTTTCATTATGGTAAAATATTGCACACGGATGTGTGTTCTGTCCATTTACTCTATCCATAAAACATTTTTTTAAAAATTAAAGTGAAAGGATTGAGTGGATTTTATTTCCTGATTCAGTGTCTTCAAGAATACTGCAATGCGTTGTCTGCTGCATATCCAGCTTGAGGAGATCAATATTGCTGGGTACCTGGATGTCTCCCTGACTCAGACACTGGAAACAAAGTGACATCAGGTGAAGTGATGTCCATGCCACAGAGTTGACCAGATCATGTAGAGAGCTTTCACCAAGATCAGTGGCACAAACCATTAGTTTATCACTTGCAAACAATAAAATTCAGCTTATTAAACAAATCAAGAGTCTGACAGTTACTTCATAAAAGAATCTCCGACTTGCAAATTGATCCATTATCTCAGAGATAGTGTTTTTAGTGAGACAGATTTTCCATGACCTTTATTTTGTGCAATGTTTGATAATTATGTGGCAATCAATAACTTATTTGCATCCCCTAATTCAATTTGATGGTAATTTCTGATGATAAATAAGACATCAGAAAATATTCAAAACAACATTGATCATCAAGGACAGAAACCTCCCTCCTGATGAACAATAAAAAAAAACTAGACCATCATTTTGAAAAATAATTCCCATAGCAAAATGTACAACATGGGACTCAAAAGATTATATGCAACACTTTCCATTAAAAAAGTCATAATTCTCATCGTATTCACAAAGAGATCAGTTTAATTGTTGAAATACTCTTTAATTTGGCCAACAGTACTGGCAACAGATTTCCTGATTTACATGTATAAACAAAATGAAATAATCAATTGTAAAGAGCACATGGTGCGCTGTTATGCAGCTTTAATGCCAAATAATTCTGTAATATACTGACAATCTTGAGTATTGTTCAACTTTTCATAGGCATTTCCAATCAGGAATGGTGGTCTTAACATACCACTGAAAGAGGTGTATTGATGTAACAGCTTATCACATCTCAGTGAAATCTCAAAAGCATTTCAGATTACAGTGAATAGCTTTAAAATGTTGCGCCATGTACACAAACACACTAGCCATTTTGCAAACAGTTGGATTCCAAAGTTAGCAAGAAATAAATGACTGACAAATCTGTTTTTTGTTTTCTTGTTTGAGGAACATAGGCCTCTCTTGCTTCTTCAGATAATGCAACGGGATTTTTAATTTCAAATCATTTGCTAGAAGAGCCAGCAAAGTCCCCAGCTTGAAATATTATCTGAAGAATGCCTTGTTTTCACATCGCCAATCACCTGATTATATGTACAGCATAAGCTAATGTTAACATTGCAAAAAACAGAATCTATACAGCCCATTTAACACAGGTTCTTCAAAAGGAACATTAACAAAGAAATAAACACTAAACCAATAAGGGAACAATTAGGAGCAGTGACCAAGATTTTGGTCAGAGGCCAATTTTAAGGTGGAATTCACATGAATAATGGCATAAATTTAAGGAAACAGTTCATGACTCACAACAAAGATATATTCCAGTGAGGAAGAAGAATTCTAGGAACAGGATAAACTAACCATGGTTTACCTAGACAAGTTAAGGTTGGTGTGAAATTGAAAGGAAAATCTGGCAAAAAATGGTGGTAAATCAATGATTGGGAAAGATGTAAAAACCAAAAGATGACAAGAAAAACTGAAGAGGGCGAAAAAGACTTTGAATGTAATTTAGCAAGTAATATTAAAATGGACAGCAAGAGCTTCTTTAAAGAGGAAGAATGAAGCCAAAGTCAATACAAGACCCTCAGAGATAAAGACCAAAAGAACTGCAGATGCTGTAAATCAGGAACAAAAACAAAGTTGCTGGAGAAGCTCAGCAGGTCTGGCAGCATCTGCGAAGGCAAAAAACAGAGTTAATATTTCTTCCTCAGAATAGTTCTGAGGAAGGGTCACCGGACCCAAAACGTTAACTCTGTTTTTCCCTTCACAGATGCTGCCAGACCTGCTGAGCTTCTCCAGCAACTTTGCTTTTGTTCCTCAGTGATAAAGGTTGGGTAAATAATAACGAGGAACCAGAAAATGGCAAAAAGGAGTTCAAGAAATACTTTGCATCAGTTATCAAGGGAGAAAATACTAACGCTATTCCAAAAATACTAAAAATCAACAGGCAAAGAAAGGGAGAGGAAATTAAACAAAAAACTGCCAATGAAGACTATGTCTAACCACTGGCTACGGAAGATTCTCTCTCTTCTGTCTAAAGTTCCAGTCGATGTCCACAACCTAGCTTTGTACTAGCTCATTGGTCCAGTGGTGTGATTCTTGCTTCGGGTAGATTTGAGATTGCGAGGGGTCCCCGGTTTAATTCCTGGACGGGTCCTTGTTATCTTTGGGGCAGCTCAGTGGTTAGCACTGTTGCCTCACAGTGCCAAAGACCCGGGTTCGATTCTAGCCTTGGGAGACTGCCTGTGTGGATTTTGCACATTCTCTCAGCATCTGCGGGGGCTTCCTCCAGGTGCTCCAGTTTCCTCCCACCGTCCAAAGATGTTGTGGTTACATGGATTGGCCATGCTGAATTGCCCATAGTGTTGAGGGTGGGACCCTTTTCGGAGGGTCGCTGTGGACTCGACAGGTTGAATGGCCTGCTTCCACATTCAAGACACTCCAGAGATGGCCAGATCTTCTACCTCCTACCTCCAACCTGCCCGCACCCCCTCAAGCCTTAGAAGTTCAAGCTGAGGAGGATGCATTGGCCCCCTGGCTTAGACCATCCCAGCCAGATGCCTGACCATAGCCAATGCCTTGTGCTGCACTGGACAAGGCTGCCCTTGACTTATTGTGACCCACTTACTGACGGTTGTCTCTACAACTTTGTGTATGTAGCAAGCAGCCATGTCTCAATGTGTTTGCTGCAGCGCACATGTTGCAGAGGTGAGACTGACATAGTATGGCGCTGTATAGCACACCCCCAGGAGTGAGAGATGCTGACCACCAAGGCAAGCTACCTGGTTGAGTGGCTGTACTATTTGGCAAGGCAAGGCAAAGCAAGTAGATGCTAAGTGAGAGGGCGCTGAGACAGTAAGCAAGCAGTGCTGATGGGCACCTTGTCCAGTTGTGAACCAGTGCCTGTCTGTTCAAATCACTGCCCTCGCAGAAGCCTTTCAATGCTAGTTGTCCAAACATGCTGTATTGCAGCTCTGTGTTTCGTGAGCAGCCTGCAAGCGGGCTGAAGGGGAGCAATGATGATTGAGAGTGGTTGGTAAATGTCAGATGCTGCTTCAAGCTCCTCACAGCGAGCGACAAGCTAAAGTCACCAGGTTCCTAATCCAACTTTTATGTCGAGAATTCTTGATGTCAAATTTGTTTTGGTGCACGAGAATACATAAAGCTGAATATTAATGGAGGCAGTCCAGAAAAGGCTCACTTAGTTGATGCTCTTATTCTGGGAGACTGAGTAAGTTGGGCTCGTACTCACTGGACTTTAGGAGGGGCAACCCTATTGAAACACAAGATTATTGAAGGACTCGACAAGGTAGATGTGGAAAGGTTGTTTCCTCGTGAGAGAATCAAGGAACAGAGGGCATAACCACAAAATAAAAAGCGTGCCTCATTTATGGTAGAGATGAAGAAAAATTTACCTCTCAGGACAGTGAATCTGTAGAATTCTTTATCACAGAGAGGGAGGGGGGCTGGGCCACATAACTATATTCAAGGCTAATTATAAGGGAATCAAGGATTGCCGGGTTAAAAACCAGGGAAGTGGAGTTGAGGATAATAGTATCAGCCATGGTCTCACTGAATGCAGAGCAGACTTCATGGGCCTACTACTGGTTCTATGTCTCATGGTTTTTAAGGACAGTCTTAAAGGATGGGAAAAAGATATGGTGAAGCAGTCAGGTTTAAATTGGGAATTTCAGACTGTGGGGCATAAAGTTGCTGAAGGTAAAGTCACCAATTGTGTAGTGAATGGAGAGGTGGTGCACGAGCATCAGAAGTTTGTAGAATGGAAGTTTGGGAGGGTGGTGGTGGTGGTGGTTAAGGCTGGAGAAGGCTAGAGAGAGATAGCTGGGGCAAGATGGAAATATAACAAAACAAAATACGAGAATTTTAAATTTCAGATGCTGGGCCAAACAGGAACTACAGATAAGTCCTTGGGACTTGGTATGGGATCAGGTAAGGATATTGGAGTTTTGGAAGAGCAATATTTTATAGAAGTTGAAAGATGGACAGGAGGGCAATGGTATATTTAAGCACAAGGTGACCAAAGAATTTCAGCACTGTATGAGATGAAGCAGTGGTAGAGGTGATGATGCTAAAAGTAAATCTATGCAGTTTGTGCAAATGGAAAGAAAGTAGGATTAGGTGCTCAGCTGGGAGATGTGGGAGATGTAGGTTACCAGCAGTCTGGTCAAGCTCAATTTAGTTCACAGGGAAGGGGTGAAACCTCTGGCAAGGGTGTAGAGTTGTGACAGGGGCCAAAAATAAAAAACCTTTTGGGATTTGTCAATTCTTAGTTATAGAAAATGGTGATTCGTATGAAATGGGGTGTCAAGCAAACAGTCCAACAGCATAGGGGCGGTGGTGGAACATGTGAAGGCTGACCCTGTGCCTGCAGATGAAGAAGCCAAGAGCCAGCCTGTTAATGACAGAACTAAAGAGGGAATGGTACAAAAGCAAATCAGGAAGATAACTTGAGCAATAAGTAAGAAGAATACTAATCTGATAACTGTACAACGTTTTTCCCTTTCTATAAAGGTAGCACAAAGTTAGCTCTATATTATGCTTTATCATGTGAACATCATATATTTGTTTCTTCATTCCATCTTGTTCTAAATATGTGAAGTGAGCTTTTACATACTAAATTATTATTGAGATGTGTTTTATTTCTGACTTGGTGCTGAGATAAGCTGGTAGCTGACAGTTTACCTGTAAAGCTGCTATTCATTTCAGGGTTTTCCTCATCATCTTCATTTTCCAGCTGCTCTATTCCAGCGTTTTGCATATCATTGTAGGATTTGCTTCGTTTTGGAGTCGGCTTAGTGCCAGCCTGAGGACTTCGCAAAGCATCACTGGTAATTACTTCCCCACTGAGTGGCTGGCTTGGAGGTTTGGGTGTTCCATAATAGTTACCTAGGTAACAAGAACAAATTTACATGCTAAATTCAAAAATAGAAAACATTTGTTAAGAGCTGAACTTGCATTTTTAAACACTCTGAATAGCTTTGAAATCGTTATTCTTTCCGTCTTTTAATCAAAGGGACACCAGCTTTGTCCACATGGATACTGATAGAGGTGCACATCCATTTAACTCACATTTGCTGCTCACTTGTTTAACATCTGATTTTCTCTCTGGTTTCCGCCAAAAAAAATTACATTTCATTTATTCACAAGAATACTATTGACTGGGCTTTGCAGTTAGTGATGAAGCAGCGGTACTCACAACTAACTTTGAAGCAAGATGCCTACAAAGACCTAGCGATCTGTGTAAATGAACTTCTTTCCTGACAGCAGTTTACATCTGCTGCCAAGTCAAAGAACCATTTTAGAGTGTGCCACAAAGTTGATTTATATGGACCATCTTCATATTTTTAAAAAAGAAAACCGTAAATGAGCAAGAAGACTGTCTTAAAATGGCCGACAAGTGACTAATTTCTAGAGAACTCTGAAGCAGTTTAACAGGAGACTTTCTGGGCACTTCCTCTATGGAGCTTAACACTTGCTGTTGATGGAACTCTGCAAAATCTGTGAACAACAAACATTTCTGGTCAGAAACCATTAAACACAAAGGTATCCTCTTTCTTAACAGACCTAAATTAGCTCTCTGTCAGGAACACACCCAGCTTCAGCCAAGACATCTATGAAATGGCCCAAACTGAAACTGAAAAGCTTTCTTCCATGCTATGGATACTTCTTTAAGCCAAAGACAAACTTCAGAATCTCTTATGTGAAAGCTCAATGCATTACACTGTTTACTTTGTTCACTCAAACTTTTTCAATATATGCAAAGGTTTATATCTCTCTTTGAAGTCTCTTGCTAAAACGGTGTTTTAAAAGGAATCACCATTGCTACAAGTTAATCATTAAAATCACTTCCAATGCACAAACGAAAACCCAGACGCCACTAGCTTAAATCCAAACACTAAATCACAGACCTTACATCACAACTCCTCCCAATGAAAATGTTCATTCATGTTCGTTACTCATTAGTTACAGTAGGAACATATTGACACTAAACATACAATGAGCTACACAGCATACATATTTTACATTTGTTCATGGGAACTACATATTTCAAAGTCCTTCATATGTATTCTTGATAAAGCATCTGCTAGAATATGTTTTCTCCCCAATGAGCATGAACAATTTTCATATTATACAGTTGCAGAATTAAACGCCACCAAAACATTCAAATGTTCTTGTCCCACATTTTTTCTCCAAGTAAATCAAATATTGTGGCCTATACCATAAAATACCAGTTTCTCCCATGTTGTTTCTGATCCACATTTCAAAATGTTGCAGAATCAGCAAAAGATTCAATGTCATCTGCTCCACTGTGGAATATTTTTGCTGATAATGTAGACAGTTTCTTTGAAAAGTAACTGACAGGTTGTTCAAGCCCATCTCATCACTTTGCAGTCAAACAGACCCTGAAGCCTCAACAGCCATTTGAATGGTTTCGTATAATTTGCTCTGGCTAAAATCAGTGCGGTTTTACCTTTCAAATGCACTCTGACACACTTCGGTAGTCAAATTTCTGCCTTTATGAACAAGTTTGTCAAAGAAGCCACAACAGTGGTGAAGCTTAGAACGAAGTTGTGATAAAATGCACTCATGCCATTATAACAAAATTTCATATTTTGCCCTAGGCAGGGGGATATCCAAGACACTGCCACTTCTCTAGGTGCTACTTAGCCCTGTCCCATACTGTGGCCTAAATCAGTCACTTTACTTCAGGAAATTCATTTTCAGCCATATTTATCAACAAGCGGACTTTCTGTAGCCAGAGTTCAGTCGAGTAGTGTAAATATTCTTCCCAACTTTGGTTAAAAAAGAAACTGATGAAAACAGCACATCCCTCAATGATGTTATTGGTTAATCACCGAAACATCCCACCTGTATTTTTCATTCCAAATGGCTTAACTGTGCATTGATAAAGTTCATCCAGTGTCATAAAAGCCAATATGTCTTTTGTCCTGTTAACAGAGCTTGCCAATATTCTTTTAGCAAGCCAATTTTAATGACAAACTGTGCATGCCCAGTTTGTTCAACGCAAATCATCCAGTCTCAGAATCGAATACAATTCCACTTTTGCTCACATGTTGATTGTGAGATACTCAATGTAAAATCTTTATGATCCACTCCTTCCAGCACATATGATTCAGTTATGAACTTAAGCTCTTCCCTCACTTGTGCTCAACTCTCTGGATTGAGTCTGTAAGGGTCTTTATTTTTTTCCAGGTAACACATCTTCCCACATTGAAAATTATGAACAGGCAAAACTTCTTTTTTCCAAGCCAATTCCCACAAATTAGTTCATAAATCTGTATTATCCTTCTTTAGTCACCTCAATTGTTTTCTGGAAGATACAACAACGCTATCCACATTAACCAAATGGAGAGGCTACCTGCGCCAAACTCAAATACAGTAAGGATGGCTGGTCAGATGCCCAGAAAGAACAAAAGGAAATTGGCTCCTCAATAAGCCCAATAATTTGGAATGAGGATGACAATATCTGGGAAAGCAGGGAGGGACAGGGAAACCCAATTGTGCTCCCACCTGAAAGATTGTCTGGAAATGGAAACTGCTTCTGTGATTCAGTGAATCTGGAACCTGTTAATCTTAATTTTAAAGTGAACCACCATGGCAAGGTTTGTGCTGTCAGGTCTAAGCCAGTGCTTTTTTTTGTGTTCTGCAGGAAAATGAAACATAACAAGATCACAATCATAACCATGGTCACTGTTGTGGCAGGGCCAAATCTGCTCAAAGGAGAGGATCAACTACTTGGCAGACCTCATGAGATAACGTTTAGATCTACTGATGAAGTGTCTCAGAATAATCAGCTTTGCATTAGTTCGGAAATGAGAACTGCTTGCATCCAAAGTGAAACTGAACAGACAATTGAGCTTGGACTCCTAGAAGGGAGGTGATGGCTGAGTTGTATTGTCATTGGACTATTAATCCAGAGACCCAGGTAATGTTCTGGGGATCGAGCTTCAACTCCCACTATGGCAAACGGGGGTATTTGAATTGAATTTAAAAAAAAAAAAATCTAAAATTAAGTGTCAAATAATGACCATTAAACTGTTGCTGATTGTTGGAAAAACCCACCTGGTTCACTAATATCCTTTAGATAAGGGAACTACTGTCCTTACTTGGCCTGGTCTACATGTGGCTCCAGACCCACAGCAATGTGCGTGATCCTTAACAGCCCTCCGGCAATTAGGGATGAGCAATAAATTATTATGGCCTAGCCAGTGACACCATTCACAAATACAAAAAAAATTAAATACATTCGTGTTTCCCACTGAACCTCTGTAATGTGTGAACCCAGTTACCATCGTATCATTTGCCGAGACAAAGGAGACAAAGGCGATAATTTGTGCAGAGGGGTGGCACATAGAATAATTCTGAAATTTGGGCAGCTATTGCATGCTGTAATCCACCACAGATTATCCATGCTTCAACTGTGGTAGGATCCACAGTGATGATCAATGATCCTGTTCATTGTCTGGGGAAGATTCTGGACTACAAAATGGACCGGCTTTAGTCAAAGCAAACAGTTTTTTTATAACTATGTACGCTATGAGTTGGTACCCATTTTTTAAAATGTTTCAGAGACCCAATACCTGACAGGCGCGCTAAATTGACCAAACTGATGTTTTTGGAAGTGCAGGAATGAGTCATTTGGCAGGAGACTGAGACACAAGGATCACAGTCATAAGGGATCTGACCTGAGAACAGGCATCCACTTTGTTTTGCTGTTGGTTGCAATTTCCTCTTACTAAATTACCATTTGTAGAATATGCACATTTGGTATTTAATGAAAACCAGGGCTCACGAAAAGGTAAAATAAGCAGTGTAGAAAATAATGAAGACAGATTAACTGAGAACAGGAGCTGTGAAGTTACTGATAAGGAATATTTGCTTTTTTGTACCTATATGTTAGGTTATCAAACCAATCCCATGAAAATTAGACTATCTTACACGTACCTCTACAGAAAAGAAAACAAGCATGATAGATTTGAAATTGAATAAACTTTAAACTTAAATTGGGGATGATCTCCCCAACTAAAATGGGGTTTGTCTGTCAATTGACCAGTTTGCCTCTCACCAGATCAATTGGAGAGATCTGCGCAGAAGTGAGCTTGTTGCAATTTTACTTTCCTACTGATAGAATGGAAGGATGGAATGTAGGATGGAATTTGTAGTCAACCCAGTCACAGTACAGCAAAGTCCACCACATCACAGGAAAGGAGTAAAATATACGCACAGAATGTCAGCAGCAGAACCCAGATCATCACTGGAGGGAGACTCAAATCGATCAACACAAATGAAGGATGAAAGTCACATAGCAACATATACATGATTATGTGGTGAGTACTGTAGGTTCATTTCTGCTCATTAAGCCAGAGCTAAGAATCTGTCACTTACTTTTAGTTAATAAGCTAGATAAATGAATTAATCCAACTAAATAAGGATTTTACCAATTAAGTAAACAAACAGTTTAAATAAATGAGAGTAGGTAGTGTAGTACATAAACGAGTTTCTGGACAATAACCTACAATGTCCGTTTTAATGTTGTACATAATTTTGATTTGGAACTATATTTGTCATTAGTTCACTGTTACTGGATCAAAATCCTGGAACTTCCTTCTTAATATCAATATATAAAAAAAGTGTTCTTGCAATAGAATTTCTCTTTATTCCCGGGATGTAGGAATGAGCAGCAAGGCCAGGACATTGCCCATCCCAAGTTTGCCTTGAAACAAGTGTTTTGCTAAGCCATTTCAGAAGAATGTCAAACACACTGCTACAGGTCTGAATCACACGTAAGCCAAACCAGGTATGGTCAGCAAATTTCCCTCCTGAGAGACATTACATATTAAGCATGATAACTGCATCTGTGATACATGGCTGCAGCTCAAGGACATTTGAATCAAAGTTGTCAGGCTGGAGTTGGTGCTGCAGGCATTGTGAGCGGAAAAGAGTTATTTGGACACTTTGATCTGAGAGGCAGCAACACCCCTAGTTTAAGAAGTACTTTACAGGAGACCAATGGTCAGAGGCAGGATGGTGCAGCTACAAGTCAGGCAGATATTCCAATATAGGACACAGTGAACGAAAACCTCAGCTACGGTCTTTATCCAGTTGAAACAAGGGTCCTGCTGGCTGTGTGGATAAGAACAAAGACTGATGGAAGGATGGGCAAACTGGCCACTGTAACATTGTACTGGAGGGTATTCAATTGGGGTGTTGGGTAATAAAAACTAACACAGCGATAGGGGATGGCATTATTCTGGGCAATACCTTCTGTTCTCTGCAGCTGAAACGGATTTCTCTTACAGAATCTTCAGAACATATCAGTCTGTTATGCACCATATAGGAACCAACAATATAGAAAGGAAAAAGAATGGGGAGAGTGTTTGACAAATTGGATTTTAAATTAATAGGCAGAATCATCTTTGGATAACTATTTACAAGACAAACAAATTGGCATAGGATCTAGTTAATGATAGAATTAAATGTTTACAAAGAAAAGGTGGGAGAAGGGGATCCAATTCCTGGAAAACAAATAACAGCACTGGGGAAAAAAGGATGCACTCCATATAAAGCAGGCTGGGATCAGGGTCCTGGTCAATCATATAATTGCAGTTGTGGATAGGACTTAACCAAAAAGCAGAAGGGACAAGGTGCAAGTGAAGAGAAATTTAGAAATGTAAAAAGGAAAGTTGAGGTAACGGGGCAATGCATTGGCTTAGATAAAACAAGCATGATGAAACAGAAAGGGATGAAAAACTTAAATCACAGAGGAGTCAGTGAACAAGGTCCGTGTAAAGAACAGTAGTTAAAAAAAAAAAAAGGCTTTTTATTGAAATGGACGAAGCCTTTGTAACAAGATAAACAAATTAGCAACAAAATAGACATTAATGGGCTTGATTCTATCATTGCAGAGATATGGCTGCCAGATGATCAAAACTGGAAATTAGTATTCCAGCATACGTAACATTTCAAAAAGACAGGAATGGAAAAGGAACAGTAACTTTGATTACAAAAAGTGACAAGGACAGCAGTAAGAAAGTATCATGGCTCAGAAGATCAGGTAGGGGGATAAGTATGGAGCTTAAGAATAGCAGGTCTGAAAACTGTAATGGAAGTAAATTATAAACCCATTTACAGTAGTCACACCATTGGACAGAACATTAAGCAATAAATACATTTAACTTGTAAAATCGGCAAAATAATGGTCATGGGAGATTTTAAATTTTTATATAAACTGCACCAAATTGGCAAAGGCAGCCTAGAAAATTAACTCAGAACACTTAACGTAGCTTCTTAGAGTAATATTTAATGGAACAGACATAGGACAAAGGTTTGTTTCTAGTATTGCGTAATAAGACAAGATTAATAAGCGATCACATAAGAACATTTGGGAAAAAGTAATCATATACAACTGAATTATACAGTTAGGTCAAAAAGTGTGCAATATTCATGTCCAAAATAAAAATCGCAAACATACATAAAGCTGATTACATCATTACATGACAGAAGAGCTGGTTAAGACTGAATGTTTTGATAGATTAAAGGAAATGGTGGTAAATCTTAGAAGAAAGGACTTAAAATTCCACTTAAAAAAAAAACTGAAAACTGAATTAGTCAACCATAGATGGGTTAAGTTTAGTCTTCGATTAAACGAAGAGGCTTATAATGTCAAGCAAGTTTCAAGAATGAAGGACATTTTATAGAATAACGAATAACTAAAAGATCGATTAAAAAGAGAAAATAAAGAAGGCGTATAAACTAGCCAGGAATATAAAGACAGATGGCAAGAGCTTTTATGAGTATATCAAAAAGGACATTAACTAAAGTAAATGTTGGTCTCAGAGCATTCATCATCAGGAATAATTAAATGGCAGAATCATTTAAATCATATTTTGTGTGTTTGTCTTTACAGCAAAATACAAATTGCAGACCAGAAATGTAAGATAACTATAGGCTAATAACAGTAAGGAACCAAAACCAATTGATATCAGTAACATTAGCTTTGAAGTATTAGAAAAAAAATAGAAAACAACCAATTGCTAGAGCCTAACAGTCTACAAACGAAGGCTCTCCTTGCTGTGGGGATAGTGAACGCACTGATTTTCAAAAATTTCCTAAATTTTTTTGAGTGGTCCAAGCTTGGAAGATACCAAGTATACCACAATTATTCAAGAAAGGAGGGAGAGAAAAAAAACAGGAAACTAAAGACCAGTTGTCGTGACATGAATTGTCAGGAAAATGCCAGAATATATTTTTAAAGAAGTCTTAGCATCGCACTTAAAAGATCATATACAATATGCTTTCACAAATGGAAAATGGTGCTTGACAAATTTATTAGAGTATCTTTTATGGATATAGCCATTTGGATAAAAAGGGGAGTCAGAAATGCCATTCATTTGAATTTTGAAAAGATATTCACTTTGGCAGCAAAAAGAAATCAATTTCCTTTCCACAAAGTAAGAAACTTTTAAACATTGATTTTCAGCATCACCTTGGTGCACTCAAACAAGGAACACAGAAAGACACCATGCAGACATAGCAAGCAACAAGAGGGTACTCTACTGAGTGTACACCTCAGCCACTGTGTAAACTCAATATTATAATAAAATTGTACAGCTCTTGGGGGATTTTCCCTGCCTGATTAATGCTTGTAGTTGGAAAGTTGGAAAAAAAAACAGCCTTCAAATAACAGCTTCCATCAAATTGAGAAGACTTCTAGCCTTAAATGTAAGCCCACTATTTAAGAAGAGATGGGAAAAAAAACCAGAAATTTACAGACCAGCTAGCCAAACATTTGTCGTGGGGAAAATAATCAAGTCTATTATAAAAGATATAATAAAAGGACTGGACAAAGCCAGCATAGGGTTATGAAAGGGAAGTCATGCTTAACAAATCTACTGGAAGTTTTGACGATGTATCGAGTAGGTTAAACAAGGGAAAACCTGTGGATGTGGCGCATTTGGATTTTAAGAAGGCTTTCGATGAAGTCCATCATAAAACGTTAGTGGGAAAAATTATATCACATGGGATTAGGGAATAATGTATTGGCATTGTGCAAGAACTGGTTGACATACAGGAAGCACAGAATGGGAATAAATGGGTCTTCTGCCAAGTGGCAGTCAGTGACTATTAGATACCACAAGGATCAGTGCTTGGGCCCCAGTTATTCCGAGATTTGTGTGGGGGGCTTCAAGGTGTTTTTGGCATATTAAGTGGATGAGCAAACACATGGCAGACACAGTACAATGTGGCTAAATGTGAAACTATACATTTAGGAGCGAGAAACAGAAGAGTATGACTTAAATGGTGATGGAAGTAGACAGGCAAGTGCAGAAATCAATTAGGAAGGCAAATGAAATTTTGGCTTTCATAAGGCCAGGGGAAACAGGAACAGGAGTGGGCCGTTTGGTCTCCTGAGCCTGCTCCGCCATTCAATATGTTGATTGCTGGAGCATTTGTGTTCAGGAGGTGTATGTCTTACTGCAGGAATACAGGGCTTTAGTGTGACTACACAGAGTATTTTGTGCCTAAGAAAGGATATACTTCCATAGAGGGAATGTAGTGGAGGTTCAATAGGCTGATACTAGGGATGACAGGAATGTCCCATGAGGATAGATTGGTTCAACTGGGCCTATGTTCATTCAAGTTTAAGCAGATGAGAGGGGACTAGATTCAAACGTACAAAATTCTAATAGACTTGAACAGATTAGATGGAGGAGGGTTAAAATTGTATCAGAGATCATTTTTTCTGATGAAGGGTCTAGGCCTGAAACGTCAAGCTTTCCTGCTCCTACGATGCTGCTTGGCCTGCTGTATTCATCCAGCTCCACACCTTGTTATCTTAGATGGAGGACGGATGTTTTTGCTAGTAGGGATTTTAGAACCGGGGACAGAGTCTCAGGATACGGAGTAGACTATTCAAGAGTGAGATGAAGAAAAGTTTCTTCACTCAAAAGGTAATGAACCTGAGAAATCCTTTAATACTGAAGGTTGCTGAGACCAGGTCATTGAATATATTCAAGAAAAAAGTAGATACATTTTTAGATTTTAAAGCATGAAGTGGTATGGGGAGAAAGCAGGAATATCACATTAAGACAGAGGATCATCCATGATCAGAATGAATGTCAAAGCAGGCTTGAAGGGTCAAAGGGCTGAATGGTCTACTCTGCCTCCTAGTTTCTACAAATCTATGACTGCGTGCCAATACACATCCAACTGTCTGTTTGGACAACATTTTTGACAGCTATGATGAATTCTGCCTCAGCAGCTGAGACAATCCATAATATTCGAAATAAAACAATCCAAAGCATTCTAAACCATAAAGAAATTGGAATCATCTTCCAATATTATTAGAACCTTTAACAAAACAGTCTTGGATCTGAGATAAAAGGTACTGCAGATGCTGGAGAATCTGAGATAACAAGGTGTGAAGCTGGATGAACACAGCAGGCCAAGCAGCATCTTAGGAGCAGGAAAGCTTGACGTTTCGGGCTGATGA
>JAHRHZ010000069.1:22214628-22241698 GCA_024137785.1 Ginglymostoma cirratum | reverse complement strand
GCCCGAAACGTCAAGCTTACCTGCTCCTATGATGCTGCTTGGCCTGCTGTGTTCATCCAACTCCACACCTTGTAGTCGTGGATCTGGATCTGCATCAAAAACTAACCAGTTCTATGTTGAGCCATACCTCACCTGTGTATGAAGTTACAGCAAAGTTTGTCCAGACTTTGATTTATCATTTACAAATACACTAACAAAATTGGGTGGGAGGAAACATTACTTCAGCGGCGGAGGCAGTACGGAAGGAAAATGGCATGTGGGCCTCTAATATAAGGGGATTGTTGTTCAAGAATAAAAACATCTTTCTGCAATTATGTAGGACTTTGGGGAGGCCAGACATGAAGTACTGTGGGCACTTTTGATCTCCCTGGAGACAAGCAGCAGTGCTCACTAGATTGCTTCCTGGGATGTGAGGGTTAGTCAATAATGAGTTGTTGAGTAAACTGGGCCAACCTGCTAGAAGTTCTGTTTTCATCCACAATGGCCTGACAGGGATGTTCGAGGCAAGTTATTATCTACGACACAAGCAATATTTACACGATAATTAATGTATAATTAGGTGAGACCTGGGGATACATATTTAATGGTGGGAAAGGGAATCTTGTGGTGCAGCAGTAGTGTTCCTACCTCTGAGCTATGAGGCTAGGGTTCGATCCTGACTACTCCAGAGGTGCATCATAACATTACTGAACAGGTTGATTAGATAATAAAATGTCCACAGAAAACAATGGGAAAGGGGCTCTCGGGCTGCAGTTGCTGTGTCTCCTGCCCCAGAACAAAAAGTTACGGTTCAAGTCTCATCTGCTCCAGGGGTAGTAATAAAATAAACAAACATGGAGAATGCTGGAAAAACTCAACAGGACTGGCAGCATTTGTGGTGAGAGAAACAGTCTGATATGACTCGTCAGAACTGGAAGATGTTTGAAAATAGGCTCTCTTTTGTACATTTGACGGAGGCAGAACAGGAACAAAAATACAGATGGTATGGAGGCCCAGTGCAAAAGACAAAGCAGTTATTGACCGTGGAGAAAGAAAAATAGATGCAAAGTTGTGAAAGGGAGTGAATTGGTCCCATCTACTAAGTGCAAAGTAAACAAGACACAAACACAACAGGGCTGTGGCAGAGTTAATATGGAGAGAATGTAAGAAAAGTGGAGAGCAGACATAATATGGTCCTTAATATAATACGGGTTCTTAAATTATTGAATTCATTATTGAGACGGAGACTATAAAGTGCCTAAGTGGAACATAGGGTGTTCTGCTTCATTGAAACATTCAGCAGGCCCAGGACAGGGATAGTAGCATGAGCACAAGATGGCTTCTTGATAGGGCAAGCAACTGGGAAGTCAGGGTCACTTCTATGGACTGAACCGAGGTGAGGTGGTGTTAAGAATGACGGAAGAATTGACCAGGGTATCACGGAGAGAGCAGCTGCTGTTGAATGATATCAGTGGGAGGTAACAGAAGTGACAGTGGATGATCCTTTGAACACACAGTCTAGCAAGTTGGAAAACGAGGACAAGGGGAATCCTATTGATGCTCTGGAAAGGGAAGGAGTGAGGGCAGAAAGTATAGGCAATGGGTTAGACATGGCTGAAGGCCACGTCAATCACAATGGTGGGGGGGGCATTGGAGAGATCCTCATTTGAGGAAAAAAGGTGAGCATGGCTGAGGCTCCCCTGCGGAAGGTGGCATTAACAGAACAGATGCAACGGAGATAGAGAAACTGGAAGAATGGAATGGGATCCTTACAGGAAGCAGGGGATGAGGAGGCGTAACTGAGGTAACTGTGGGAATTGCTGGATTTGTGATGGGCATCGGTGGACAGTCAATCTTCAAAAATGGAAGCTGTGAAGTCAAGGAAGGGAAGTCAAGGGAAGAATCAGAGATCGAGCATGTCAAACTCAGAGAAGGATAGTAAATGGAAGCAAGGGAGCAGGATGCAGCCTCAAAGGCATCACTGATGTATTGGAAAAAGATTTATAGGTGTAGGCCCGAGTAGGACTGGAATAAGGAACGTTCCATAGCCCATGAAGAGACAGGCATATCTGGGGCCCACGCAGATAACTACGGCCACACTTTTGACCAGGAGGAAATTAGAGGAGTTAAAGAAGTTGTTCCAACTGATAATGAGTTCATCCAGGTGAAGGAGGGTAATGGTGCAGGGAGACTGTGACGGCCTCCTTTCAAGGAAGAAGTAAAGAGCCTTCAGACCATCCTTTTGGGGATGGATATGTAGAGAGATTGCACATCAGTGGGACAGC
This sequence comes from Ginglymostoma cirratum, assembly GCA_024137785.1. Classification (NCBI taxonomy): domain Eukaryota; kingdom Metazoa; phylum Chordata; class Chondrichthyes; order Orectolobiformes; family Ginglymostomatidae; genus Ginglymostoma; species Ginglymostoma cirratum. The sequence goes on along the minus strand of JAHRHZ010000069.1, from coordinate 22,239,434 downwards.
TGAGGCCGCTAGGGCCAGAAAACTGGAAAGTACGGAAATAATGTAAAGTGACAGCAGAATCACAAACGTAAACAAGGAGGGACTGGACAAGAATTAAGATAGGAAGAGATGGGTTACGAACAGGCTGCAATGATGGGTTTGCCATAGCAATCATGTTTGTGGATTTTGGGAAGGAGATAGAAGCAGACTGTGCGGTGTTGGGGGACTATAACGTGGGAAGCTGTGTAGGAAAGATCCCCGGAGATGAGGTACATGACAGTACTGGAAACTACTATGATATTCAATAGTGGGGTCATGATCCAGACAGGAAACAGGTGAAGAAGGATCTAGGCCCGAAACGTCAGCCTTCCTGCTCGGCCTGCTGTGTCCATCCAGCTCTACACCTTGTTATCTAGGAAACAGGTGGTCAGAGAGTTGGTACGCAGCCTCTGCCAGGTAGAGGTCAGTACGCCAGACAACAACTGGACCACCCTTGTCATCAGGTTTGATAACAAAAGGTCAGCATTGGTATTGACGGCATGGAGTACAGCAAGTTAACAGGAAGATGGGTCGAAGTGGATGAGAGGGGCAGAGAAATTCAGGTGGCCAGTGTAATATCAACAGTTTGCAATGAAGAGATCAAGTGCCAGCAATAGGCCAGAGGGAAGGGTCCAGATGGAAGAAGAGTATTGGAGATGGTTGAAAAGGTCTGTGCAGAGTGGAGAGAGGAATCCTATCCAAAGTAGGCACGAGGGCGAAGATGACGGGAAAAAAAAAATTCAATGTCATGTTGTAACCAAGATTCATTCAGGTCTGGTTGTAAAGGTATAAAGCAAAAGTCCTTTGCCGAGTACAGACTGTACAGCAGAGGGGGAAAGGTCAAAGGGTATGGCGAATACAAGGAAAGAAGTGGGATTAGATGGAGGGATGAAGTCAGAGGGTAGGGGAGAGGAAGGAAGATGCAGAGGGTCTTCTCTGAAGAGGGTGATTAGCAAATATCTAAATGAAAATGAAATTCCGACTCGTAAACCATTTGCCTGGATTCCATTAAACCAACCTTCTGGTGTTTAACAGCTCAAAAGAATGAGTGTTTTCTTGAAACATCCACGGTTCTGAAGGGACTTGAGAAAATAGATACTGACAGGTTGTTTCTCTTCATAGAAGAATCCCTACAGTGTGGAAACAGGCCTGTCGGCCCAACAAGTCCACGACGACCCTTGGAGCATCCCACCTAGACCCATCCCCCTATAACCCACACACACCTGAACACTACGGGCAATTTAGCATGGCTCATCCTCCTAGCCTGCACATCTTTGGACTGTGGGAGGAAACCGGAGCACCCGAAGGAAACCCACAAAGACGGGGGGAGAATGTGCAAACTCCATACAGAAAGTGGCCTGACTCTGGAATCGAACCCAGGTTCCCGGTGCTGTGAGGCTGACCACTGAGCCACTGTGCCACCCAGGGAACAGGGGAATTTACAACATGGGACACAGTCTCAGAAAACAGAGGTGCTTATACAGGAATAATCTGTTTGTTCAGAGGGCTGGGAATCTTTGCACATGTCTGTCCTATGGATACAGGTTATGGGTGCTCTATTGAGTATGTTATAAACTCAGATGGACTCTTGGTCTCTCAGGAAATCAAAGGATATGGGGAGCAGGCAGGTAAGGGGATTTGAAGCAGAACATCAACCACAATTGCACTGTATAATGCAGCAAACACAAGCTACTGTATAGTCTACTCCTGCTCTCAGATTCTCAGCAGGTTTCGCTGTCAAAATAGCAGAAATGTTGTTTTTCTAGTAATTTAAAAAAAAAAAACTTTTGAACAATAGACTGCAAAATTTCATTAAAATATTTATTTCGAGATTGCTACCACCATCAATTAATTTGCCTCATCTTCTGTACTAACAACTCTTGTTGAGGCAGAGTCGGTGGGGGGGTGCATGGAGTCCAGCTTGATTAGAAATTTAGTTGTTCATGTTTTGTTATAAGCCCAGTGTGAAGCTGCAAAGCCTGAATCAAATACAGGATCCAATGCACATTTGTGTTTGCATTGCCCAATTATTTGGTTATAATGGGGAATAGATGGAAGACTGACCATGGAGGTAATCCTTTATTTAGTGACCTAGTGCTCATGTCTACCTCTGAAGAACATCAATTGCATCCCTGGTGACGTACAGTACAGGAGTGTGGAATGGACTAGCTCATGAGCATATCCAGCATGAAGTAAACATCTAATTAGCAAAGGGTTGCTGCATATTATTTACTGTGCTGGCACAGGATCAGAATCACTGTGCATTCCACAGTAAGTGTACAATGTGATTTTCAAATTAAGATTTCACTTTACTTTTATGTGAATTTTTAAAAAATTCTTTGAGGCACTTTATTGGGAACTTCTTGCCCAGGTAGTTCCCTATCTGATGTAGCTGTGTTCTGCTAAAGAGCTGCCCTGTCACCTATATTTGGTCTCATTAAAGTGCAAATGCCTGTTTTGAATACAGTAGTGTTAATAAAAAAAAAACAAACCACAGAATTGTTACAGCACAGGGGGGGAAGCTATTCAGTCCATCATGACTGCACTGGCTCATTACTTGAGCACACTACCTCATAACAATCTTTTGCTTCTTCCCCCTTACACATTATTTTCATTCAAATAATTATCCAAAATCCTCTTCAATGCCTCAATTGAAGCTGCCCCCACCACACTTCCAGTGTATTCCATACCCTCATTACACGTTGAAGGGGACAAACAAAATCCGCAAGCCACTTTTACTTCTTTATCAGATCACTTTGAATCTATGTCCCCTCCTTGTTCTTTATACAAGTGGAAGTAGTTTTGCCTTATCTACAATGTCCAGCCTGTTCATGATTTTGAAAACCTATCAAATCTCCTCTTAGCTTTCTACTCTCCCAGGAGAGCAGTCCCAACTTCTCCAAATGATCCTTATAAGAGTGCAGAATGGTTCCAGGGATGAGGAACTTCTTTCTCCAATGTATTCACATACTTCCTATAATGTGGCACACAGCATGTGGACATTACACCAACTGAGGTCTAACAAGTGTCTTAGACAAATTCAATACCACCTCCTTGTTTCTGTAGTCTGTTCCCCTGTTGATAAAGTGAAGGATACTGTTCTCTCTACCTGAGCTGCCACTTTCAACGACCTGTTCACATGTCCATCCAGGTCTTTCTGCTCCAGCACCTCGCTTAGAATTGTACCCTCTATTTTATACTGTCTTTCAATGTATTTTTACCAACATGCATCTCTTGCACACTTCTGTGCATTGAAACTCATCTGCCATCTATCTGCCCATTCCACAAACTTGTCTAAGGAAGGATCCCAATACCGCCCCCTCCACCTGAAAAATATCCATTAACCATTACTGTTTCCTATCACTTGGCCAATTTTGAATCCACTTTGCTACCGAATTCTTTATATCACAACTTAACTTTCTTCACAAGTCTGTCACGTAGCACTGTATCAAACACCTTCTGGAAATCCATGTATGCCACATCAACACCATTACCCTCATGGAGCTTGTTACCATCTCAAAAACACACCAGGAAGTTAGTTCAACACGATTTCCCCTTCAGAAATCCATATTCATTCTTCCCAATCAACCCACCTTTTTCCATGTTACTATTAATTCCAAATAATTGCCTTCAGAAGATGCCCCACCACTGAAGTTAGTGGTCTGTAAATGCTGGACTTATCCTTACAACCTTTCTTGATCAAGCTGCAACGTTTATAACTTTCCAATCTTCTGGCACCTCTACGGAGTGTGAGGAGGACAAAGATTGTGGTTAGCCCTCCCGCACTTTCTTCACTACATTTGGATGCATCTCAGCCAGCACTGTGCCTTGTTAGCTTTAAGCACTTTACGTTTTCCAACACTTTTGTCCTATCAATTTTAAAAACTCTTTTCGTGACTGAGCTCCCTCCTCTGTCACCATGGCCTGGATAGCATCTCTCTCTTTGGTAAGCAAAAATGCTGCTCCCTTTATCTCAGAGTGTGAACACCTTGCAACTACTTACTGACAAATCAACGTGGACCTCCCTTTAAGACCAATGTCACTTAGGTTTGTTGTTAAGCAGACTTCAAAAACAACCATGATTCCTGTTGTTTTAGCCCTGTATTAAAAAGACGTAGGCCCTAAACATGCTCATATATACGTCACAACAGCAACAAATGTAAGCACATGTTTTAAGAGAAGGTGAAGACAAGAGATTGGAATCATCAGTGACATCAATAAAAGCTATACGAGGAGTAGAGTACTCCCACGAGTGTAAAAGCTCATTCTGGTTGATACAATTAACCCTGGTGTATAGAAGACAGTTATTTCAGTCTAAAAGATTTACCTTCATATGTTCCAACTTCTAGAAGAGTACCGCTCTCCTCAAGGTCAAAGAACTCCTTCACTGTGAGAAAGTTGTAATCAACACCAGGAACTTCTCCCTCTCGAGGTGGTCGAGTTGTACCTTGATGGGGAAAAAAAAATACGAAATGCTGATTTTTAAAAAGGAATTTTTAATACTTGTCAGTAGGGTTTTTTTTTTTAACATTTATTGGACTTAGATATGCCTTTCCTTTGTCTAGCTCCTGATGGTAGAATTGCAGGGGAAACATATAGCCAATTTTCTTGATTTGAGGAAGTGACATTTCAAGTGAACTGGGAAGCTAATCTACCTACCTCTTATTTAAAGATTTTCCATTCCTGATCCTTCCTTATGTTTTCTATTGTTTTGCTCAATTAAATTGGGCAAGATCCTTCCCAGTCCTTCACATCTTACCCCTCTATCTTACCTGTACAACAACCTTATCTTTAGTTTTGTTCACTTTAAAAAATCCTATGTGTTGGTCATTTCCCTGTTGTTCTCAGTCTCATGTTATCTGTCATACTTCAATCCCTGAAATTAAATGAAACAATACTTCCTTCACAAATGCACTGATCCAGGATTCAATCTTTGTTGTGAAATACAGTCTCCATTTTGACTGCAAAAATTACTTTTAACCCTGTCATTTGAGATTGTTAAAAATCATCTCATGTTAATATTTGGGCAATCTGAGATGTTACTCAGAAGGTGGTAGGGCAGGTCAATCTTAAATCCATTGCTTAGTCACTTGTAATACTGAGACAGTCTGAGCCCATATGCAGCAAAACCCGTACAACATCCAGGCTTGCGCTGATGAATGGCAAGTAACATTCACACCACACAAGTGTCAGGCAATGATCAGCTCCACAAAGAGAATCTAACCATCTTCCCTTGACAGTCAACAGCATTTTAAGTGCTAAATCTCCACTATCAACAGGGGGTAACTATTGACCAGAAACTGAAGCACATCAGATCCTGTGAATCCTATAAGTAACTCACTTCCTGACCCGCAAAGCGCAGTTAGGAGTGTGATGTAATACTGTACCTTTGCCTGGATGAGTGCTGCTCCAAGTTTATCATTGTCTAGGACAAACCAGCTGCTTGAAAGGCTTCCCATTCAATACCATAAAAAAAACTCACTCTACCACAGATGCAGTGATCGGCATGTGTACCATCTACAGAATAGACTGCAGCAATTTCCCAAGCCTCCTTTAGCAGCTCTTTTTCAAACCCACAACCTCCATCACCTTGCAAGCTCCTCTAAACCACACATTATCTTGACTTGGAACTGTATCACCACTCCTTTACGTTCAGAGTCAAATGTCTGCAACTTCCTTCCTAACAGGATGGTAGGTGTAGCTACACAACATGGGTAGCAGCACCTCAAGAAGGCAGCTCCCTGCCACTTTCTCAAGTGCAATTAGGGATGGGCAACAAAGGGTGACCTTGCCAACGGTCACAACCTAAGAAGGAATAAGTCTTAACATTATTTCCATTTCTATTCCTTAACTTTACAGGAATAGATTACATTTTCACATGAAACCAAAGCATACTTTTGTAGCAGCTCACTGGGGCATCCAATCTTTTAATCTTGAAACAGTAAAGCAATTAACAATAGTATTCTGAAATGGCACACAAAACATTTCTATGTCGTGTCTACAGAAAGAAAAGAGAAGAAATTTTGCAATGAGGGTAGGAGAATCAGGTTGTTTATTTCCATGGAAAACCTGTTCAGTTATAAAACTATCTGCAATAGAAAGCAGCTGCCATGACAGGTAGTGAGCTGGATTTCTGGTCTTCCGTTTAAGATAGACTTGTTACAATTTATAAAATGTTTGGGCCCTAGCTGATTACAGGATATGAGGTTAATATAAAACAGAAGAACCAAAAATATAAAATTAAATATGATATTCTGACTTCTTAAAAAAAGATAAACATTTTTTAAAAATTGAAAAGTTGTACAAAAAACCCAAACAACTATTTCCAAAAGTCAGTGCTTAGAAGATCTTGTGCACACAACTTCCCTCCCCGTATCCCCCAAAAAACGCACTAGAAATATCTGTAAACTAGTATCAATGCTTAAAATAAATAATTAGATCAGTGTGGTGTTTAAAAGATCAAATAAAGGTTCGGTGGGGAGAACCAGAAGTAGAAGAAAGTAAATTGTGGTAATAATTAAAAGTCAACTCTGCTGGATTATCTAATCTGTTAGTTAATTTGCAGAGATTTATTCAAAGAGAAGGCTAACATAACTGGAATTCAAAGTTTCCCTTACAAAGTTCAAAGTTGTGGTTAACAACACAGTTGTCAAAATTTATTTGAGCATATCACAGAATGATTGCAAAAAAAAAAAATCCTACAACAATGGAGACCTGATTTGTTGTAAAGACATGATTTATATTGAACAGTTTCGTCGACAGCAAACAGAACAACAGAAACACAATTCGGTGTGCGCACTTCTTTTAAAGTTGCACCTTAATGAATGGGGGTGGGTCCATTCCTGGGAGTGCGAAATCACTTTGCTCATTCATTGAGACAGACTGAATCACTGTCAACACGGGTTCTGAATGTTTGTGTTGCCAGCACAGCTACAGAAACCGTCTCTTCCAGTGTTGTGCAGACTCGCAGAAGGCAGTGCTGTCATCTTATTTACTTTGCTGTTGTGAAAGCAGGACTGCCATTGGTAAAGTGCATGCCCTGCAAGTATGTCAGGACATGCCAGTCTATGACACAGCTAATCACTGATAGCATGACTTCTAAAGAAAGGTGGAGTTAAATTTGCAGTTGAGCTGAAATTGTCAATTTCACACTCCACTTCAGCTGATACTTAGCCACTTCAAACAATCTTGCAGGCATTTCTGAAGCCCCATTCATAATGAAGCAAACCTGTCTGCATCCACATCATGTTAATGTTAGTGGTTAGTTCTTCCTCTAATACTTTTGGAATTGCAAAGCTTTCAAATGAAAGGTAAACACACCTGATATCAATTATCTAGTTTTGCTTTTGGAGATGGACTGTACAGCAACTGTTCTATATCCTGAGATGCCTTCTGCAATTACAGTTTTCAGTATTTTCTGCTATGTCAAATCAATTTTTATAAACAAAATGGAGCAAAACTAACATGTGCCTCCATTTAATCCAAACTGGCCACAAAGGGACTTTTCTCTAAATCACAAGTCTGCAATTTTGTGCTTATATTGTTGACAGTTCTAGACACTGATGAACTTTGTAATTTTCTTATATATTAGCCTATGTAACATATATCACAAAAGGGTACTAGCTGATCAAATATAGTTAAATTTATTTACAACACTATTTATAAGACAACACTATCACAGTCAGAGATTAAGTTCTGTATTTACTGGTATTGCAAACACAAATAACTACCTAAAGACGTTACATGGAGGCTATTGCACACAGAGCGACTACAGGTGAAGTGAGTATCTTTATTATGGAACATCAGACTTTATACATCAAATAACTTCCTTCAAAGGTCTGGCTGGTCTGGAATCTATGCCATAACACAATATCTTCTGTTCCCTTTAAGAACGGGAACCCTTTTTCAATAACACATGCACAGATGCATGTAGACTAATTGTGTCTATACAATCAAATAACATCTTAATGGACATAATGTGAACAGATTTGGTCATTAAACAATTATCTCGATTTGGCATGTAGCGTCGCTCTACAGCACGCTATCGTTTGTCGTAAATGTGTGATTGTTGTCTCGTGTGGAACTTTAAGTATCCGGATCACCAGCATGCGTGATGAGTGGCTGATACGGCTTTTGGATATTTTAAAAACAGACTGCGGATGCTGAAAATCAAAAACAAATTGCTGGAAAAACTCAGCAGGTCTGGCAAAGGTTTGGAATTCTTGTTTATTTTTTCATAGGATTTAACCAGCGCTCAATACAATATACTGTGACCTAGGCTGGACGTGACATTGAATTCATCCACTTGTTCTGGTTCAATTTGGATTAACTGCCCGCGTGCTTGTTGATGATGCTCGTACCATTTTCTCCCTTCTTCCCAACAGTGCAACACGGTTGGGTGGTGACGATGTGGTCGGGAAGGACTGTGTGGATCAATGTCCCAAATATGAAACAGTGGCTGTTGAGGGTAAATGCCTGGAGGAACATTATGAATATATTGAATATATCTTGGCAAGTCATTTTACATCTAATGACAGCGGATTTTTCAGTATGACCAGTGCATTCTGCAATCCATTCAACAGAAAGCAATGAAGAGGTGAAGGTAATATGTTGATCATCCCGTTTCCTACACATTTCCTTGAAAAGTGCCCTAACAGACAGAATTTGTGGAGACACACTGAACAAAATGAATATGGTAGTCAACAACCATTGTGTTAGTGGAATCCATAAACTTGTCTCACAAAAGGGAACTTGGTGAAATTAATCAGATGGATGTTCTGCTTAACCTGTTGATAGCTACAAATAGCTGTTTCAGAATTAAAAACCATCTGATGCAGCTGGTCTGGTACAATTTTCTTGACGTTGCCAGTTTCTTCTAGCTCAATGTCAATGGTGTATTCCTTAGATCTGTCCAAAAGGACTTTTCTGAAGGATTTGATGGGTGCAGAGGCAATGACCAGTTCCATTGGCCTTTCAGCTAGATTAGCTTCGGTGCAATCACATCCCACACCTTTGTCAACACCCACCTCCAATTTGGTGCATTACTTGACCTGACTATTGATAATGTGACATGATGGTAAAATAGCAGAACCAAACAATGACTGTGAAAGGCAAGCCTTGTAAGTATAGAAAACTGTTCTTTTCTGTCTTTAAATTCTAGGAATGCTTTTCTTTTAAGCTAAGAACAATCCTTTTATCAACCATTCAAAAAAAAAAATTCCAAAGTTGTCCAAGGCCACTTGGAAACAGCACAACTTCAAAAGAAGGGTCAAGTACTCAACAGTGCTCCAGAACAAATCTGTAACCTTTAGTTTTGTAGCTTTAACTTAAGCTGTGAACTCAGAGATGGATGTGTGACTGTTAGGAAAAATAGACATTGCACAACACGTCTGCCAATTTTTCAGTCTTCAATGACTTCTTACTGCCATTAAATAGCTATCACGACTGGCACTCAGAGTCATTCACTGTCACCAACGACAGCCTTATATGGCTTTCTGTTTGTTAGCCCGCTATATCACAGATTCTTATTGATTCAGCTATCTTAAGTTTGTTTACAACACTGACTATTTACAAGACTATAATATCACAGGATTACAGAGTCTGGATTTAGTGCTTTCTTTTGTTTCTGCATATTACATACACATTTCTAACCAACAGAAGACACTACACTGACTCCATTACTCAAAAAGAATGACTCTAGGTGAAGCAGTTACCTTTCAACTGGAATGCCACGTTGTCATGTTATCTTAAAGGTATAGTCCTGTCTGGTCTGAAAACAATGCCACAATACAACAGAGATTATTTATAGGGTGGGGGAGTCTAAAATAATGGTGTTTGCAGTATTGTGTTACCCTTTGGGATTTTTTTTTTAGGTGACTGAACTTCCTACACTTCAGCCTGATGTCCTCGTGACCTAAGCAAGCTTTGTCACAAGAGGCTGAACACTCTTCTGGTGGGTGACACAAGCCACACTCATACAAGATTGGATGTTCTGCTTTATCTGTCCAAAAATGCAATAGTTGTGATTATTTTTATTAAAGTACAAGGATTCATTTTGTGCATCAATTTTAGATCTATAAAAAAAAAATAATCTTGACTTTACGTTTTCCATCACAGAATTGACTTTTGCTCATCATTTCAAATTGTTTGGAGGTCAGGTACAGTGTTAAGCACATTAGCTAGACTCTCACATCTGACACTAATTACTTGTTTCCATGGAAATGGGATTAGGCTGTTGATTAAAGGGAGGGAAGGAAGGAAAGAAAGGTGCACAGTCACACAGATAAAGCATCCCTGAACAGGCACAGAGCTGCAATGGCAGGTCAAGCAGTATTGCTGTTTTTAAGGGTATATCACTTTTCTGAGGAATAACAAAAGGATAAAAAGAAGAATATGATCATTTCTACCTCTACTGATTGAGTGAATACCGACTGTAGCTTCAATATCGATGAAAAAAAGGCACTGAGATTTGATATGTACAATTAAAGCATTCATCCTGCAGTGATGGAGGAGAGAAGTGACATATATATTTCAAAAGGTACAGTCCAAAAACACACAATATTGAGCATTTAATTGCATGCCATGTGCGTCTGTGGTGGATCGCGTATGGGCAGATGAGCTACCAAAGAAACAAACATTATGGGATATTCAGTTTTCAAACTAAGACTTACTTCTTTATGTCTCAAGGAGAGAAACTCAGACATCAGACAAAAGAAATAATCCCAAATGCTCTTGGTAAACATAACAGCAGGAAAGCAAAAAGCTGAACATGGCTTTTCTCCATGTACACCTAATGTAGTCAAGCTTGATGCCCTGGAATGCGCAGGTCACTCTTGAGAAAGGCAGCCTCACATTTGACCAATTGTTGCACTGTGACGTTCAATGGACCTGAAAAGACAGGCACATCTTTCCTCATGTAGAAGGATGATAAGCTTACAACTGGACACACGCCTGACAGATGGCATTTCATGTGGTTTCCATAAACCATCTGCAAATGCAACAATGATACAAACTTACATAAACGCGTTCAGGTCAGTCACACATATCTATATCATGTGATCATTTACCAGATATCAAATTGCTTTTGTTATATGATAAACACTACAATAGCTGCACATGACCACAGTGAAAGAGAAGGGGAACGAGATCAGACAAGATTGTCTCGGTCAGTCAGAGTCATAATACTAGAACAATGGGGAGATAGGAGACCTTTTTGGTCTCGTATTCTACAAACAATATTTAAGTTTCTGTTCATTATTTAATTATATTTAAAGTAGATGGGAAACTTTATGAGCAAATAACGGGGGGACTCAATAGAGCACTGCCTCTGCCATATTGTGTTAACTTGACATTATCACAAGTATCCGATTGTTCCTGGTATTCCTTGACAAAGCTGAAAGACAAAAGCTTCCACTGCATTGAGAAGGCTTCTCAATCAAGTCTGAAAACTTGCTCTAAAACCTCAGCTCGCATTTTGAGAGCTATGACAAACTGCACCACAGTAGATAAGGCAATCCACAACATTTTAAAAACAAACAACATTGAGACCCAGATCTGCCAATTCCTGGATAGCCAGAGACCACGTGTACTGACAGGAGTGCTTTAGATACACTCAGATGTCCCAACCCACTGACTATGTACTTATTACCTGAGGAGTTTAAATTCTGATGGGCAATTACACAGAGATTGGAAACCTCTAAACAAAGTCCCCAAATCTTAGTTGAGTCAGATGGTACAGACTTAATAATTTGATTAGTTACCCAGAAAATCTTTAGAGGAATTAGAATCTGTTCAAGCTCCTAGGTAACTATAAAACTGACCCACCACCCAGACACTCACACTGATCACCCTTGGATATCTGATTAGCTGACACCTGATAAACCCTACGCAACACTTACCGAACCCACCCTAGCACTTGACCTACCGACCTAGACCTACCCCCTCACTCACCCACTTACCTGCCACCCTATCTACCCAACTACAATCTGCTTACTAAACTCCTGCCAACCTACCTCTTCACCCAATTATCTGCCACCATATCCCCTCACTAATCACCTGCCAACCAAGTCCTTCACCCATATGGTTTAGACACTTCCCTTTTCTCCATAGTTTGACAAACTTTATTTAGACATTCAAGCGTGGAATATGACAGTTAATGCTCTAAAAAGGAGACATTGTTTGGCTCCCAATGCTGAGTCTGCACTGCTCCCCTGATCAGATACTCTCTGCATTTCTCAAGAGGCTACACTCTGATGTTCAGGCAAAAAAAACCCTCAGAGCTACAGGCGGAGTCAAGTTAAAAAAGGGACAGGGTGGCAATCTGACTGTGATCACCATGGCTCAAAGGTTCAACCCTTCAAACAAAACAACCCAGAACATTCTAAAGAAAAGTCAAGTTTGCCCAATCTCTGAACGTCAATGCATCCTTTAAAAAAATTCCAGGATCTGGATCTTCAGTTTCAAAGCCACAACTTGTAAAATTCTCATCCTCATTTTCAAAGCTCTCCATTTGTCAGCAATCTTCCCCAGCCCTATCAAGTTTCTCTAAGTCTGGTTTCTTAGATATCCCTGTCTTCGACTGCTCGACCATTAGTGGTTAGGCCTTCGTCTGTCCAGGTCCTAAACTCCCTCTAATTCAGTCTTCTTCTTTATGACACTCGTTAAGATTGTACCTGTTTGACCAAGTACTTAATCATCTATCCTAATGTTTTCATATGTGGCTTAGAGTTATATTTACTTTAATAATGCTACTGTAAAGCACGCGTTTTACTATGTTAGAGCTGCTCCATAAAAAGAAAGTTTGTTGTCGGCATTGCTAACAGAGATCAGGTTTTATAAAAATTAAGAATGGTTTGCACACTTTACCATTTGTGGTTCTATTTAAATTGGTCAAAATATTTCAGAGGCATTTTCAATGCAACAAATCTTTTATGTCTACATTTTACAAATTCAGTAATACAATTCGGACTACCATTATTAAAATAGTTTTTTGGTGCAAAATCCTAAAACCAAAAGAAATAGAATGTGATAACTTGAACAAGCACATCGCAATATTCATTTCACCTATTTTTAGCATTTCACAAGAGTAGTTTACCTGGTTACAGTGGCTGTTTCACTAATTATACTAACATTATAGAATTTGAGAAAATTTATTTAAATATTTGATCATTTTCCTTTTACATTCTTGTAGTTATGGATTTGCTCATTGTATGGAGTTTAAGTAATGGTAGTGGGAGGTAGATTCTTGATTAACAGGGGATGATATATTAATCAGAGATCGGAGGGGTCAGGATTGTATCAGCCACGATCCTGTTGGGTACTGGAGCAGGCTCAAATGGAAGTGAACAAAATATGCACTGTCATTAAAAAAGGACATACTTGCTCGATTTACCTTCAATTTGAGAGTCTGCAACTTGACTTGAGATGAATGATGGTGATTGATGGCTAGCTAACAGCTTCAAGTTAGATTGTACCTTGACCAAATAGCAGTCTGTGTAACGAAGGTGAATAATCAATTTGTATCTAATTTATAATCAAGTTGATCACAGCATGAAAACTGTGATTACAAGAAATGGCAGAAGATTACAACACCTGCATTTTTATGTCAGGAAATCTGCCAAAAAAAAAAAAAACAGCACTCTGCCTGGGAGAGCATGAGAAAGAAACCTGATGTGACTGGCTCTGCTGGTTACTAACTTTAGAAATTAAGACATCTGACTTCTTTCTGGAAGAACACCACTCCACAGCAGGACTGACTTCACCAAACAAAAGAGTCTTGTGGTTTTCTGTAGGGACTTGTCATTATTTTACATGTCTATTGGGGAATAACATTAGGCCTATTTAATGCCTGCAAACATTCTGGTAATGTTAAAGAGTGATGTTCTACAATTTGGAAAGACACAAACTAGAGAAATTTTATTAGTAACTAATCTCTGGAGTACTGCTTCCATTCCAGCAGCAAGTAAGCAAAAGCAGTCAATTTGAAGGTACCGTGACGTATTGCTAATCCATTTTTCATAATTTTGATTAGATATCTAACAATTAAGTTTTATATAAAGTATAAATATTTTATCTATATACAAAGGCATAAATATGAAACTGAATTCTGCACTCAATTATTGGGAAAAGGGTCAATCACAATTCTACTAACCTGAGTTTTTGATGGTACTGATACAGATTGGATTTATTTTCTGAAATCAAGTGAGGTATTTAATTGCACCAAATCAAACCTGAATAAATATGCATTTTGGTGTTTTATTCACATGTAAGCCCATCTAACATAAACTGGTGAGTCAGGTTCTTAATGAGTCAGATATCTGGAAGTTTATTAACAACTATGTACACTAACATGACACCTGAGAATTACATCCACAGCCTAGATTTTAGGCCTACTTTGATTGCTATTATTATATACATAGTTGACTGACTGACTCAATGACCAGCTAGCTGGCTGTTTGTCTAACAGGCTGACTGATGGAGACATCTTAAACTACAGCATCAAATGTTGTGATTTCACCAGTTGTCCTAAAAGTATAGCAACTTTCTGAGATCTGTGCAATTTATAATAATTTTCTAACAAGATTATAAAATACATATTAGCAATGGCAATTGCCAATGTTGAAAAATCTATAAATGATAGATTTTGCTTTCCACTACTTTACGTGAAAGTCTAATTCATACTGCTCCCGCCATAGGTCAAGTTTGCTATTTACGATTTTAAGCTGTGCATACTTCCTAATTTAATATTACGCTTTTACATGGAATAATATTCCAGATTCACCTTTTGTACAGTTTGCTGTCTTATATAACTATATGATGTCCTCTTGGCCATAGCCTCCCACATAACTGAATCTTGTTAAACCCATTCAGATTTCTGATGGCTGCTGCCAAATGCAGGGTAGTTTATTCAATTTGACAAAGAAACTGTATAACCTTGAGATTTAGTAAAATCAGGTGTGACAGTCATCTGTTAAGAGTTTGATGCTCTTATTTTAAAATTTAAAATCACATTTCATTCTGGGGATAATGACTTTGAAATACATTGAAAGACAGAGTAATACAGCACGGAAACGGACCCTTCGGTCCATGCCGACCAGATATCCTAAATTAATCTAATCTCATTTGCCAGCATTTGGCCCACATCCCTCTGAACCCTTCCTATTCATGTATACCCATCCAAATACCTTATAAATGTTGTAATTGTACCAGCCTCCACCACTTGTTCCTCAAACTTGATATTTGCTTTGAATAATGCTTGTGCTCTTTCAGAATCAGTGATGATTACCCACTCTTTCTGACAGGCATCCCATTTTACTTTGAGTTTTAGTGTGCAGTTTTTAAAAAGAGCCACCTATCACAGAGGCTAGTAATTATTGACCTCAAGCGAGTAGATGCACTTAACCTCATTACTATGAAAACAAAAACAAGAGTTAAATGAAGTTTTGTTAAACTGATCTCACAGAAAATTGTAATTGAATTCTATTGACAATTTATTTTGTAGTTATGTACGATCTGTTCAAAATAAAGATTTTTTTTAATTTAAACAACAGTAAATAGCACATTTTCCTGTGTTAAATGATTTCCAGTCACTCTCTAGTCTGCCCCAGAATCTCAGCTTTTACTGTATTTTTCAGCCACCTCCACCATTTTCTGACATAGCACAACATAGATCAAGTGAGGTCAAATTCAACATCTGCTAAAACAAGATCACGAAGGCAATAACCATCCGCATGGTACAAATGGAGGTCATGTCTAGACTGCCAGCTAAATAATGCACATTTAAATAGAAGTAAAATGCAAATTTGAATTTCACAATAATTGGAATGGCAAAACAAAGTCTTCCATCCAGAGCAGGCAAATCCATGCAAGATGCTCCCCCTGACATTAATATGTCTAAAATCAATACAGTTGGAACCAGTCTCTAATATTTTTGCTATACCTTGCGCAATTATATGTATGAAGTTCATTTTTCAACAAATTATAGTAAAATTCTCTCCTTACTTTCTTATAAACATTGGAAATTATCTACCAACTCTGAGGTGGTGAAAAGATTACTGGCTAACAACTAGCTGCAATGTTGAATGTCCCAAGTACGGCTCTTTCCACTAATTGCATCGGCTGCGCTGCGGCTAAATGGATACCAGTGCAACTTGCTGCTGCCAGGTACAGATTGGATGGGTTCAAGCTATTCAGCTTGCTGCACCGAAAGTAGCAGCAGAGAGGACAGGACGGAAGGTTGCATTTTGTGTGAAGCAGTGGACAGCACTTTCCTGATGGGCATGTTACCATATTTTAAGACCACGTGGCCTACATTTTGTGGGAATAATAAACAATGGTTCAGTGGCCAGTACAGTCAAGGGGCCGCGTTATCAGGACAGAAACTGCAAACATTATCACACAGTAAGAAACAAATAGAACTAAGGAAAACATAGTGACATTGAAAAAAGTTTCTTCAGTGCAAAATTTGACCCTTATGTGATACAACAGTCCATTCGGTAAGGCATGGTGCTAATAAAGTACTGTGGGGTTTGATAAATCACAATGAGAAATGCTGGATGGAATGACAATCTACACAGCACTAACTTTAAGAAGCCAACTTGTTTTTTCTATAATTGATTTCCTTGAGGGTGGGGAAAAAACTAGAGGCAACATGACACTTTCTGCACAATAAGTTATTTAGCAAGATTTTGAGTTACTTAAGGCTGTGGTCTTATTCCAGTCTGATGTAATTTTATTGAGATATTCTCCCTAGAACAGAAGAAAGCAAATGTGGTAAAATTACATGAGTCTAGTTCTCACTGCACAGCTCTGCCCCCTTGTTCTGGGCCTCCTTCAACATAGAAAATAATTCCTCTCTATTTCCCTGAACAAACCGTTTAATTATCTTAAACAACTCAACAAGATCCCCCTCAAATCTTCTTGATTGACCGTAATGCAAGTCATGTTTAGAGGGGCTCTACTGGCATAGTGGTAGTGCCTACCTCTGAGCCAAGTCCTACCTGACCCAGAGTCATGACCAAACACGTTAATTAAAATAAATGCAAGCCACTTTAATGCAACAAGGTCTGGAACAATTTGCCTGTCACCTCAAACGAAAAGGAAAAAAAAGTGAAAGGTTTCTCTCTGAGGAGCTAAATGCTACCCTTTTGACACTCCGAAGACCTGGGGTGTAGCAGCTTCACTGAACATGACAAATTAGTTTTGAGGGAGGTTAGGCAAATACTGCAATGGTGGGATGCAAAGTATTTCACAGTTTCCTCCTTGATGCAGTCCTGTGAAACATTCTTTTCCCGCATGTAACCAAGTCTCATGCAATTGTTCATTAACGATGGAGCCCTTTAGCAGACAGGTGTCAATTTCAAAATAAATCAATCACGTAATTAATATTTCTAGCACTACTTTGAGATTCTGACAAGCTTTTCCATGTTTTTGTTTGTAGCAGTGACCAGAGTGGATCTAAATAATTGAGGAATTTTTTTTGAATCATGAGAGCAATCAATACGCCACATTGGGATAATAGCCTTTTCCCTCAGACAGGATGCATGTGCACTAAACATGGCTAATGCAGAAATTGTCATTGAAGACGTTATGCTAGCAACACAAGGTACCTAAATCAGATGGAAACAGATTGTTTTATATAATGCCTTATAATTCTCAAATAAAATCTTAGGAAGCTGTACATGTGTATCAAACAAGCAGCAGCCATTTTGAGGATAGCAAAATCCCATAAAGCAGCAATGAGATTCATATCTGCAAAGCTATTTCTGGCAGTGATGGATGGAAGATGTTAACCATGCTACCGGCTCTTCTTAAACTGTCTTAGAGCATTTAACGTTCAAAGTACCAAGCAGCCAGGCAGGACGTTGGCAAAACATCCTGTTTGAAGGACAGTTTCTCTGACAATGTGCAGAACTGTACTGGAAGAAAAACAGCTAGATTTCTGCATCCAATTCCTAAAATGAAATTCCAACATAGCACAAAACTTGGAGATAACAAGGTGTAGAGCTGGATGAACACAGCAGACCAAGCAACACCAGAGGAGCAGGAAAGTGACGTTTCGGGCCTAGACCCTTCTCCAGCATCTGCAGTTCCTACTATCTCCATAGCACAAAACTTGGTTAGGTTATCAAACTTTCAGAACAAAAGAAAATCTTTCCTCTTGTGCCCAAAATTGAATGAGCTCATGAAATTACTGGTCCAACATGATATGGTTTCCTGCATCACTAAACACAAGTTAAGTTCAGCAGCACCATATCCCAGATGTTATAAATTTAAATTGGAAGTATATTAACTTTATGTAAAAATTTATATCTTCATTTCACTGAAGAAATTGTTTAACTTGATTACAGATTTCAATACAAAATCCAAAGTTTAAAATCTAAATGTTGCAGTTAACAACTTGGTCTATAAATTAGAACTCCATTGGTTTAAATACTTGCACGTAATCTTCACAACACCATTCTCTCTCCCACCTTCCCTGACACATACAGGGGGATCAGGATGTGCAAGTCCACAGATCCTTTAAAGTGGCAACACAAGTGGATAAGGTGGTCGAGAAGGCATGCAGCACACTTGCCTTCATCGGTCAGAGCATCAAATATACAAGTTGGCAGTCACATTTCAGCTGTACAAAACTTTAATTTGGCCACATTTGGAATATTGCATGCAGTTCTGGTACCCCACGATCAGAAGGATGAGGATGCTTTGGAGAGGGGGCAGAGAAGATTTACCAGGATGCTGCCTTGTCTGAACGGTTTGAGTTACGAGGAGAGGTTGGATAAACTTGGATTGTTTTCACTGGAAAGGCAAAGGCTGATGAGCGATCGACAAAATTATGAGAGGCATAAAGAGGGTGGATAGTCAGAGACTTTTTCGCAGGGTGGGAAGGTCAACGACAAGGCGGCACAAGTTCAGGGGAAAAGTACGTGGAAAATTTTTCACACAGAGGGTGGTGGGTGCCTGGAATGCACTGCTAGTGAAGGTGATGGAAGCAGGCACATTGGCAACATTTAAGGTATATCTTGATAGACACATGAATGGGAAGTAACAGAAACTGCACATGGGTAATGAGCAGGGAGTCTAAATAAAGTTTAGGAATCGGCACAGGCTTGGTGGGCCAAAGAGCCTGTTCCTATGCTGTACTGTATTGTATCTACTGCTGTCAGATGACTATAAGCCATATCACTAATGCTTCCTGGCTATTTTACATGTTACTATGATTGCTTTGTTTTCTCCATTCATGATTTGAAACACTTTTTCTATTAACTTTAAAGAAGCTAACCACCTTAGAGTTATTCAAGACACCAACTTAAATATTTAATTCTGTAAAATAAGAACATTCATAAGGAACTCTCAAAATCATCAATATCTCTCAAAAAAATGAATATGGTGCACTAAGAGTTTTTAAAATGTTGTTAACATGATCATTATTTTTAGGTCTCTATTTTACTCCAAATAGAGTGTAGTGGCTTTTTCCGTGCATCCCCCATCAATTTAAAGAAGTTCAAAAACCAGCGAACACCATTGGTGTAGAATTACTAAATTCTTCCAAAGTCACAACAGTTTCTTGGTTTGATGATTACAAATAATATCTTGTTTCTTTTAACATAGTCAGTCTCTTGAGATTAATCAAACAGTGGGTCCAGCCTGCACAGCGCCTCCCTTTCATTAATCCGAGGAGGTATTTTACCACCTGCTAGAGACAAGCAGGCTCGAACCAAACAATCTACAGCCAGGCTATTGAAAACCCCAAACTCATCTTCTATCAACACCTGTTATACAAATTCCTTTCCCTGAATACAAAACAGAAGCAGCTTGCAATGGATTAGTAATTTAATTTAATGCACTACGCATTTGAACACTATGACTGAAAGTAGTCCTTTGTTCAGGGACAATGTTGTAACATAAACATTACGTCGTAATTGCTTAACAGCTGATTTTTTTTCTCAAGTCATCACTACTGAATACACATGGACACTGGCACCAAACATGATCAGTCACCACCAGTGGTGCAGGTGGCCATTTGGCCTGGGCTCAATAGACTGAGCGTCCCTGGCCTGTAGACACTCTTTGACTGTGGAACAACGTCTGTGCCTTCTATACTTTTTGATTGCCCCTCTTGCTGGTATTCTGGAACCCTCTTTGCACTGTTACTGGTGAGTGGTCCAGAACTCCCAGGACTGCGAAATAAGAGGAATTGGCTCTGCAATGTAAAGTGGCAGAGGTCCCTGCTGAATTACACTGTTTAGAATATTTGATGATTTTGTCAGAAATATTATGGATTAGTGCTTTTATTTGAAAACAAAGCTGCTGTCACTTCAATATCATGGGACAACTGGAGCAATGCAAGAATCATAGATTCACTGGGCTGCCAACCAAAAATCAATCTTGCTTGTTTAATAGACACTGATAATACCAGTAGCTTACCTAAATTAAAATGGATATATCAACCCAAGATTAAACCAAATTGGCAATAATAATGATGCTGCATTAACATCAGGGAAACAAAGACATTGAAAATGCTCATGTTTTGAGGACGAAGGGGGTTAACAAGCATGACCCATCTCACTCAGCAAGATGAAGCCCACAACTAATAATACTCCAAGTTATTTGCACAAAATTAATATTGACACTGACAAATGTAATTTTGCTTCCTGCAATGCAGCATTTAGAAAGATTACTGTGTAAAATAAAAAACTCCCATAGAAAAAATACTGATTCACCATATTTACCCTCAGTTTGACGTTAATACAATTACGACAGCTATTAAGAAGCGCTAGGTGTATAAATATTCTTGTAACACACCAAAGGTTAAAGATGAAACACTAATCATCAAATCAACAGCTGTTTGCTCCCAGCCTCAACATCAATCGTCAACTGCTGTCGACTAACTCCCAAGCACTGCAGACAAATGGGAGCGTCACTGCTGTGAAACAGCGCCTCTGCAATCCGCTGCAATTCAAACAATCACCTAATGGTGCTTTTAAGTTGCCTAAATCCAGTTCACAATGTTTTGACCTGCATTCTACCTCTTAAGCCCTTCCACAATGCATGCAAAACAATACGTGCGATTTTAAACATATCATGCCTGGCCACCGTCATTTCAAATGCAATTCTGGCCAGAACATTAGCTTTCAACACTTCTTAGAACTGAATACCAACTGCAAGCGAAACAAAAAGGGGAAAATAAAAAGTCACATTTCAGAACGTAATCAGCCTGAATATACTTGACAATCGTACAATAAAGTAATATTTGGAATGCTGTGTGTTGTACGATTTGGAACGGGCCCCATCAGCGAATGCCTAAAGTCTGCCTTCTTTCGCTGACAGTCTGAAATACTATCTTCTAGTCCAAGGACAAGGCACTGCCAAGTGTAAAAGGGGAAGTGTCTTCAGTGAAGTAAGCAACAAACTTTTTTAAAAAGCTGTTTGTTATACATAAGGCATAGCCACGGCGCGATCTATGTTAGCAAATGCCCCCCAAGCCCTCCTGATTTTCTTTTGAAAAAAAGCACATGGCCATTTCCGCCCATCTCCGGGATCAGGAGGGGATAATCGTGACATTATCAATAAGCGTCTGCAAGATAAATCAAACTGAAAGAATGTGAAGCCTTTAGAGACCTGCAGTAGCTTGTCTCTTCTGGGATGTGCAGTGCAATTTATCTGGTTAAAAGAAATAAGACATACACAAAGGGGAAACATTCACATTTTTGCTCTTCAAGGGTTAACAGGTTTAAACCTCAAAACAATAGCTTATACAATCGGCTTGTTGGACAAAAGATTTGTCGACAGCGTAACGTGCAAAAAATCGGCTAAGTTTCTGAGAACAAATTATTTGCCAACAGCACTGCTACATTCTAGGAAATCACGATATCAATGAAAATCTGTACCCAAATTTGTATTTGATTAGGAACCTATTTTCTGCAAAGACAGATTTAATATTTTATGAGGGAGCTCTGCAGGGTATCGAGCTCGCTGCTGAGTGGCTGAATTGCTGAACGGATTCTGAATGCCGAATGCTAGCTGCAATTTTGAAAAATCCCTATACAACAGCATTAACTCGAAGCTTTCGAGCTGTTTCTTGAGTATGAATTTTGGCAGCAGCATCAAAAAAAATGAAGTGTGCTGCTCTCTTTCTACTGAACAACTTGTAGAGATAATATGGTAGGCAAAATCATCCAGAAATAAAAGGAAACAATTCACATCCTTAAATTTACTTTCATTCTGTTACAAACTGAGGATTTACTCATTAACATCACACAGATCAAGCCACATTGCTGAAAGTTAAGCCCTAACAACACTGTGCCTTCGCAATTCATCCTCACAATACACAAACGTATACCGGCTTCCTCTAGGCAACACCTTGCATCAGGTCCCAGCCGATGCAGCTAACTATACAGTAACCTACATACTCCAGTTTTGAAACATTCAGTCTGAAAATCAATTTAATGAATCTGCCAGAAACTGCTGCCTGTGAACCTGGTTTCTAAGGTACAGTGTACTAACGGCTGCTGGCGCTTTCAAACCAGGCTCCAACACAATACAGCTGAAACACAAAAGGCCAATTCACATACTCCCAATTCTCCATATTTCCAGCTGAGCTCTTGCTTGATTGAAACACTGCCCAAAAAACAGCTTAAATTTGAAGCCTAGTTAATTACATTAATATCTACTCCAACCGGAACCTAAGATTTAAATGAAATTCTGCGACTGGAGGAAACATAATCCTGAAAATTAGTAATTTTAAAGACGCTTTCGGTCTGTGGAGGCCCAGCAGCAGAAAAAAAAAGGACAACACATATATCCTACCTTTCTCAGCAGGAACCATTAGTCCTGGGATAATCATCTGGAAAATGCAGCTGGTCTGCAGGCAGATGTCAAACAGCAGCAAGAACAAGATCAAGCTCTAATTAATTCATTATTAGAGCCAGATTCACAATAAAGAATGCCACTATTTTTTTTTAGAAAAAGAGTTTAACCACAATACAACACACATTAATCCTTTCCTTTCCCAAGCCTTATGCCAGTAGAAGGACTTCACACAGTAGCAGCCATTCTCCTCAAAAACTGTATACTGCACATGAGCCACAGCAACAGACATTTGTCACCAAAAGGAATCATTTCAAGAAACAACATCCTCATTAAATTCTGTAGTTTGTTTCACAAAGACAAAGAACTAGCACATACTGTAATTCCTAGTCGGGCTTCTCAGCAGCTCATCTCGAGCTGATCTACATGCATCTAAACAAGTACTTACCAACAGCTGCTCCTTTTATAATGCCCACAGGCACAGCAAATGATTTCTTCCACTCAAAACCAACTCAATGAATGCTATTCACACTCGTTTACTCCTGAATCGACTGCACCCTCTCTCTCTCCCGCCCACCTCCACATGGTCTTCAGACAAACAAGGCACTTGCATCACCCAGAAAAGGGCCATGTGACCCTGACAATCAACACTGAAAGGCAAATGATGAGTGAGACACTGAGGATTAGCTCAAAATCAGATTGGAGGAAGCTGGACAGCACACGGATCTGAATGTGGCATTACCACTGCTGAATCAGGTTAGTTTTGTGCAATCATCCCTTCACAGTGACTACTTCCATTTGACAAGTGCACTCACTGTGGTGATATACAAAACCAAACAAGCCTCACACTCTTAAACTACTGAACTACTCTCTCGCCTACTGAACCTGAAATGTGATTGAGTTAATCCATTTGTACTTCTATAAAATTAAAACAGGCCAAGTGACCAAGCAGCATTGCTCGTCATCATTCTATTCTTTGAAATATGTTGCAGTGTAATCTTGTTTAATATCAACAGACAGCACTTTAAACTTTTACGTTTAGTATGATTTAACAAACTATACAACTGAAGACTCAGTGTGCGGCACATTGATTGACAACTGTATGTTTTATCTCCAAAGACTGTAACAGTGAAATGAAAACCACTGAAGTGAATATACACAATACCCATTGGATAGCTTTTAGATTTTCCATTCAACCGACAATGAACTGCTTTCAAAAATACCTTATTCACACTTTACATTTTTTCTGCAAAATTCTTCTCTTGCCCAATCTGCTGCATGCTGTCCTCAATCAGTCTTAAACTGCAGCAGCAAATTAGCTGTTTTTCTTCTAAGAGGCCAGAGCAAACAACAAACATCATTCAGTCATGAGGAAGCTTCAAATCTGTATTTGGTTCTGACCTCATTTAATATCCTCAACCTTGCTTCCAGCAATGATTCGTGTTGTTTGAGACAGTTGATGCTTGAAAGGGCTAACTAATATCATTAGGTGAACTGTCCATGAGGATGCAAAAGGACTGTTACTGGGAGGAGTTAACTACGTTTGTACAAGTATGCCTGTATGTTTGGTTTGAGTCATTCTAGCGCTGAATCAATATAGCCAACAGTAATGTGTACTTACTCTTAAGTTGAACCTGATGCTTCACAAGAGACAACCATGTATTTGAGATATTAGTTAACTATCTAACAAGCATAATGAAATAAACCTTTACGACTCATCAGGATTGACACTACCTTCTGCGCAAGATTTTTGTGTGATCATCCTTCCCAACATGGTATGAGTAACGCAGACTAATACGAACAAGGAGGATAGGTGGCAGTTAATCTACCCAAGGCTTCTCGGTCTGGGCGCCCAACATTATAAAGTGATGACAGCAGTGAGGATGAGAGATAGTAGGAACTGCAGATGCTGGAGAATCTGAGATAACAAGGTGTCGAGCTGGATGAACACAGCAGGCCAAGCAGCATCAGAGGAGCAGGAA
>JAHRHZ010000069.1:22089285-22214228 GCA_024137785.1 Ginglymostoma cirratum | reverse complement strand
CCTTGCAGATGTGACATTAGTTGCGCTCCTTCAGCATTACTTGCCAAAGAACAAACAATTTTGCTCATATGCAGCCAGACCCAGAAATCACATGAAGGATTTGCAGGTTCTTGCTCAACTTTTCAGTCCAAATATAAAACCTGAAGCAGCCGAGCCCAATGTTAATTGACAAATACATTATTTTCTATTAATAATCCATTCATGGTACATTTGAAAGGTTTCTAGCTCCCTCCATTGGAGGTTCTGGATCTTAAACTGAATTAAATATGAAATGAAAAGCACAAAAGTAATCAAAAGTTCAATTCTGCAGCATTTAAAGGTGAAATGTTACCCCACCTTTGAACGTTTCTACTTTTCTCATAACTTTTTTCGGACTTAATTTTGAATTCATATAACTTTTTCTAAGGTGATTTTTCTCTAATAAGAATCTACTCCCTACCTTTACACTTTTGTAATTCTTATTGAATCTTGCATTATTTGAACCTTCAGTAGCAAAGTATATAAATGCAGAGTGTGTTATACTGGACTACAAAAACTAAAGTCTTCTAGATTCAAAATGTGCAAAATGAAACAACTTTACCGAAGGCAGCGATGAGAATGCTTAAATTGAGGTAATGAAGGGAAAATAACCAGACCGGTTGAGTTCCTACTGCCAATTATTCCAAATATATGGGGATGAACATGGAAGGCAGCTGACATTAGGCTAGGTTTCCCAGCCCTGATTAGGCATTATCCTGGCTGGATGATCATGAAACATAATAATATGGCAAATACACCCACTCACAATTAAGAGTGGCTACTTGGGGTAGCTGTCCCAAAAATCCAGTGCCAGTCAAACTGTGCCCCAGTGAAAGTCTGTACCAGGGAAACTGCACATCAGTGCAAACCAGTACATTGGAAAATTGGTTCTCACTGAAAACCAATGTCAAGCAGTCTCTTTGCAAGGCAAGTTATACCTCAGTGAAAGCTCGTTACAGGCAACTGTATGCTACCCTAAGCCTGTGCCAGGCAAGTTTTATCCTATGAGAGTCAAAGTGAGATTGTACTGTCTTGATGAGACGGAGGAATAGCAACGTGCAGGTCAGTGAGTAGGTTGACGCACCAGCCCAACTGCGTGCTGATGAAATAGCTGTCACGATGTTTCACCTTCCTCTAAGCAAAGATTTTTGAGAAGTCTTCAGAGTCCTTGACCTGAGGGGCAATGTTTTCACGCAGAGTGATGTATGGAATGTGCTGCCAGAGCAGGTGGTGGAGGCAGGTACAATTACAACATTTAAAAGGTATCAGGCTAGGTCTGTGAATAGGATGTGTTAAAAGGGTATGGGCCAAATGCTGGCAAATGGGGCCGGATCACTTTAGGATATCTGGTCGGCATGGATGAGTTGGACTGAAGGACATGTTTCCATGCTATACAAGTATATGACTCTACGACTCAAGTGAAATTGTGGAGGCACAAATGTAAAGTAGTTTTCAGCCAGAATGCTAGCTGCCTAGTGGATGAGTCTTTTCTCCAGGAAGATTTCGGAATCCACTGTAGATGAATCACTGCTGTTACACCTCACAAACAATGACGACTGTGGAAAGGGAGATGGTGGTCTATAAGTCCAGTTACTGTGCATGCCCCATTGCTTTGTAATCCACTCCTGCTATTTCTGACTTCTGGTTGTTCGGGAATCCAGGGAGTGCTGGCCAATTGGACACAAAATTGGCTTGAACGTAGGAAACAGTGGTTGGTGGTGAAAGGTTGTTTGTCGGACTGGAAGCATGTGTCCTGTGGTGTGCCGCAAGGATTGGAGCTGGATTCACTGCTTTTTGTCATTTAAATAAATGATTTGGATGTGAATATGAGAGGCATGGTTACTAAGTTTGCACATGACACCAAAACTGGTGAGGTAGTGGACAGTGAAGAAGGTTACCTCACAGTACAATGGGACCTTGATCAGATGAGACAATGGGCTGAGGAGTGGCAGGTGAAGACTAACTTAGATAAATGTGAGGTGCTGCATTTTGTTCAGGCAAATCAGGGCAGGACTTATACAGTTAATGGTAGGGTCCTGGGGAGTGTTGTCGAAAAAAAGAGATCTAAGGGTGCAGGGGCACAGTTCCTTGAAAGTGAATTTGCAAGGAGACAGGTTGGGGAAGGTGGCATTTGGCACGCTTATCTTCATTGGTCAGTGCATTTATTATTTCAGTTGTGATGTCATGTTGTAGCTGTACAGGACATTGGTGAGGCCACTTTTAGAATACTATGTTCAATCTGGTCTCCCTACTATAGGAGAAATGTTGTTAGATTTGAAAGAGTTCAGAAAGGATTCATAAGGCTGTTGCTGGGATTTGAGCTATAGGGAAAGGCTGACGCTTTTCTCCCTGGAGCATCGGAGGCTGAGGGATGACCTTACAGAGGTTTCTAAAATCACGAGGGGCATGGATAGAGTGAATAGCCAAGGTCTTCTTCACAGGGTAGTGGGGGGTGGGGTGGGGGGGGGGGGAAGAGTCCAAAACTAGAGAGCATAGGTTTAAGGTGAGAAGGACAAGATGCGAAAGGGACCAGAGGGGCAACTTTTTGATGCAAAGGGTGGTGCATGTACAGAACAAACCGCCAGAGGAATGGGAATGGGGGTACAATTGCATCATTCAAAAGTAATCTGAATGTGTATATGAATAGGAAGGGTTTAGAGGGATATGGGCCAAATGTTGGCAAATGGGACAAGATCAGTTCAGGATATCTGGTCAGCACGGATGAATTGGACAGAAGGGTCTGTACATCTCTATCTGTATTTTGCTTTCTTGCTCTTTCAAGAATGTGTCTCAGAAACTATTGGTGCCAATTTTCATTCTCTCTGAGTCTGTCAGAAAATGGTAAATCTGGTGGAAGTGAATTATGTGAATTTGTTACTGGTTTAAGGTTCAATTCTTCAGATGTTCTTGGATGATGATTTGAAGTTATTAGCCAATCAATTGATGGGGATCCAGGACAGGTTCCACGTTCCAAACCATGTCATCACCTGCATGTCCAATAAACCTGCCAATAATTAAGCCTTGGGTGAATCTGCCAATGAGAGGCCTACACACTTGAAGAGTTAAGTACATTTATTGTTTTCCCCTACAGTGCCACACCATCCAGCATTTTGATTTTCAAATGTGCCAGTTTTCAAAACTTCCCCAGGTTTCTTTTATTGGCACCACAGGGTTGGCCAGCAAGGTTATATCTAGTGGAAGGATAACTGGCACATAAGGATGCAAAACATTGTGCCTGCTTGCCCATACTGTAACAGCTGTAGGAAGCAAAATGCAGTTCGCTTTTGCTGAGGACTCCCCTTTACACCAGCGGCACACTGACAAGTGGTGGCATCATATTGAGATGCAAAAGTCTGATTAACCCATCTGTTCACAGGCTCCGGTGCTCTACAGACATTGTACAATTACAGCAGGCCATGCTTTTTATGGTACTGCATGCCAGAATGATCAGGAGCCTGTGTTGTCTGTTTGGTTGCAGTTGCCAAGATGTTACCAACTATTTCTGCAGCCTCGGAAAAGCCCTCCTGGGGAGGATTCCAGTTACCTACCCTCTCAGAGGGTGAATCAGCACAGAAGATGCCAAGCTCTACCATCTGGGTACCAGTGGCTACCATGCAGCAGGGTTTGAATATGTTGTGTCATGATGTGCTGCATTAAATATTAAGTTTTGAATTTCATCAGCTGGACTCACATCCAAGACTTTTTCAGAAAGGCAACTTCAGCTGAAAAAATGACTTTTCACTGAAGTAAGGAGACACTGACCAACATTAAAATTTGCATTACTATGCAAATCACATTCTCTTTCATGAAGACACCATGTCTAGGAAGACCACCAGAGACAATAAACCCACGGAGAGGTGCAAATAACTTTGTTCCTACCTTTCAAAAATGGAGACTCAAAATATGCAAAAGGATGTTGAAACCTAATCACCTGGGGTCATGAAACTATGGTTAAAATTACTGCAGATGTGAGTTAAACTAAACTACTCACTGGAATATACAACAGACTGTTTTTGAACTTCTCACAGAGTTGCTACAGTGCAAAAGCAGGCCATTCAGTCAGACATGTATCTATTAGTTTATTTTGTACTACTTTCTCCTACCTCTTCCCCAACTTCTGTTGGCATTTACAAAGGAATTGTGTGAGCAATCAAGCTATGCCCGTGTACTTGTCCTTTAGCTACTAGAAGATACAATGTTAAAGTTCAACTGTGACTTTGACAATGTCACCTTGCAGGCATGCTCCAGTATTGACCTATAGGATTATGGTGGAAGAGTGGAAAAGAGGAAAAACTTTGCCACAGCATCTCATGCAACACACATTAAGTACGTCAACTGAGTGTTGGACTGCATTATCAGAAATGTGCCTATAAATTGCTGCCTGATCCTGTGGATCCCTTTGATTTAATTGTGGCCTGTAACATCTTAATCATTTGCCTCTTTGGTTTTGTCAAAAGTTGATGATGTGTCAAGGTGCCTTTTAATGGTCTTGACAAGGTTTGTAATTTTCTTTTTCCAATCCACATTGCTCCAGTAACACACCCATTTAATTATTCTCATCCCTTAAAAAAATTAACTTCTCATTTTCCTCCCCTATTCAGTGTCATACCTGGAGTAGAGAGTAATTATATAAAGGGGTTGGACCAGAAAAACTGAGTATTATTAGCATCTGAAATTAAGATAATCTTAAAGCAGTAAAACAAAGTTAGAACCATATTATGTTGTTATATTCCTTTGAGATTATTTCCCAAATCTTCTATACACAAAGTGTTTAAAATTATTACTGTAAAGGTGTTGATGGAGTTCAGGGCAAGGGTCATCATCTTAAAATTAGAACAGGCTGTTCAGGGCATTTCTGCAAACACGGAATGAGTAAAAATGTATTTTTCTCTTCCCCTGAAAAGTAGCTGTTTGGATGCTGTTTGCATTGCAATACTTTCAATTTACAAAATGGCACCAAAATCTCAGCAAACCATAACTTATAATATTTAAGGTGAAAAAAATCCCTCCTGGCTCCTGCAGCTTGCTTCCTCCAGCAAGAATTACCTGCACCAGCTGTTCACTCTTACAAGCAACTCTGCTTTTGCTGAATGATGCAATCTGTACAGGAGCACAGGAACATTCAACCCTTGAGGCTGTTCAGTTGGACTGCAACTGATTTGTACGTCATTACATTTACAAATAAACAAACAGTTCATCACGGTGGCTCAGTGGTTAGTTAGCACTGCTGCCTCACAGCGCCTGGGACCCGGCTTTAGTTCCACCACTGGGCGAGAATCTGTGTGGAGTTTGCACATTGTCCCCGTGTCTGCGTGGGTTTTCTTCGGGTGCTCTGGTTTCCTCCCACAGTCCGAAGATGTGCAGGTTAGGTGGATTGGCCACGCTGAATTGCCCACAGTGTACAGGAATGTGCAGGCTAGGTGGATTAGCTATGGGAAATGCAGGATTACAGGGATAGGATGGGAGGGTGGGTCTGGGTGGGATGCTCTTCAGACAGTCGGTGTAGACTCAATGGGTCGAATGGCTTGCTTCCACACTGTAGGGATTTTATGAGCGCCTGCTGCTTTCAGGGGGAAGAGAAACATACATTTGTATTCCTTCTGTGTTTGCAGAAATGCCCTGAACAGCCTGTTCTAGTTTTAAGATGATGACCCTTGCACTGAACTCCATCAACACCCTTACAGTAATAATTTTAAACACTTTGAGATTACTTCCCAGATCTACTATACACAAAGGAATATAAACCAAGCCTATGTGATTTGTCTTCAATTTAACCCTTTAAGCTTTGGCATCATTATGGTTAATCTGGACTGTATCCCCTTCCAGGCCAAGACATCCATGCTAACATGTGACAGCCAGAAACGAATATAGTATTCAAGAATTGACCCGGATATTGCACAACTACAGCATACAACTA
Organism: Ginglymostoma cirratum; assembly: GCA_024137785.1. Classification (NCBI taxonomy): domain Eukaryota; kingdom Metazoa; phylum Chordata; class Chondrichthyes; order Orectolobiformes; family Ginglymostomatidae; genus Ginglymostoma; species Ginglymostoma cirratum. Next base: position 22,208,293 of record JAHRHZ010000069.1, on the reverse strand, counting down.
TTTCTCCTCCCAATTCTAGCCTGCCTGTGATAAAGGCCAATATTCTATTAACCTTTTTGATTGTTTAAGAAACCACGTCACATTTCTAAGATGGGACAACAAAAAGCTAGAAAATTAGGAAATACTGCATGTCCACAGCTTTGTAGCCACAATGCAGTGAAATTTCACAAACCCACAGGATCTACGTTAGCAATGAATAAGGGGAGACCTGTATAAAAAAACACATGAAGGAGGTACAAAACCAGTTTTGAAAATATTTCAAATGATCGAGATACAGTGGTTTTTGTAGATCATGCTTATTCTCCAAAATTCACTCAGTTTAACCAACTTAGTTATAAGGTGACAAGTATTATATATATATATGTTGATAGCTAAGTGACACATTGAATCACTGGTGTCAATCATCTGCTGGGTCTCCATCAGTGGATTAGGCACAAAACAGAAATTGGAGGCATGTAATACTGCTATACAATGCTGCAATATGAACATTGTAGTAAACTGGTTCATACAATAAGTATCAATGAGACATGAACAACTTTTATTACTGTTATGAAATCATGCTTTATATCAAAAATTGATTTTTGAATCTACTGGCTGGGAAATTCTAATAGGATTTTGTTAAATAGACCAAAGCTATGTTCCCGCAACTTATGTTTGCAGTCAAAGATGGCTGTACTGTATATTTGAATCACCTTCTGTGTTCCACAAATACTGCAATGGAGGCCACCTGGCTGAAAACGTACACCCAGAACGAAGGCATTGAAGGATGTGAAAGGGTAAGGGGAACGAGGGTAGGAGGAGGAGGTAGGTCATTTCTTAACTCATCAGCACAAAATCTAAGTAATTATCTAAGTACTCAACTGGTTGGGGGAAATAAAAACAATAAAACAAAACCTCTTGCACAACGGGACACCGACTGAGAAAGAAATTCCCAACCATGATCTAATTAAGCTGCAACGGAACATACAAGCTATGACCATACTCTGATCGCTGGGCAGTTGAAGAGAAGTCATAAAACAAAACAATTCAGCCATTTGTGTTTTAAGTATCTGGGTTCAGTGCATAACGGAACAAGTAATTGAGATACTGAAGAAATAAAATCCTAAGTGGGTTCCCCTTTACTCTCACTCTCACTTGCAAGTCTCTTCTCTTCTGTCTCCTGATTTGACTGAACAGGTGCCACAGAAGGTGATTTTAAAAAGTACTCAACATGTCAATTAATTTCTTCAGACGAACACAAGAATTACCCGTCTCCATCTTCATACCACTTCAATGTCTAAAGCAGCAGGACGATCAATTTCACCAAACCAGCCATATAGGGACAGGTGGAATCCATTCAGCCCCTTGCCCCTGTTCTGCTATTCAGTAAGATCATGGCTGGTCTGTGGTCTAAATCCATATATCTGTCTTTGGCCCATATCCTTTAATACCTTCACTAACAAAAAAATGATCTTTCTCAGATTTAAAATTAACAATTGATCCAGCATCCACTGCCGTTTGTGGAAGACAGTTCCAAACAACTAGCTTGCCAACTTTTCTTCTGAATAGTCTGGCTCTAATTTTTAGAACTGTGCTCCCTAGTTCTAGAATCCCCAACCAGTGGAAATATTTAGCTGTATCTACTCTGTCTTTTCCTGTTCATATCTCAACGACATCAATTAGACCGACCGTTAAACTTCTAACTTCTCAAGAAAATAGGCATACTTTGTAACTTTCTCCTCATAACTTAACTCCTGAAGTCCGGGTATCATTCTTGTAAACGTATTTAGTACTTCTTTCAAAGCCAATTTATCCTTCCTAGGGTGTGGTGCCCAGATTTGCTCTCTCTACTCCAACTGAGGTATAACCAGGGTTTTGTATAATTACAGCATAACGTCTGTATCCTTATGCTCCAATCCTCTCGATATAAAGAGTAGCATTCCATTAGCTTTCTTATTTATTTGTCCCGTTCATGGCATTTTAAAGATCTATGTACCTAAATCCCCAAGTCTCCTTGTTTATCCACCATATTTAATTTCATATCATTTAGAAAGTACCCTGATCTATATCTTTTTCAGTCCAAAATGGATAACCTCAAATTTGCTTACAGTGAACTCCATCTGCTGCAGTTTTGTCCATTCACCAAGTCTATCAATATCCCTTTGTACAAAACATCACCAACATTCAAGAGCTATTGTCTCACTGCGCTTTATTTGTGCATGGGCGAACTTAGAGAGAATAAGTGTGCAAAAGTCAGAACTTATCATTTCGCTTAGACTGGGTTAAATACAATAAGATTATCCTTTTCTTTTATGCAATTGCAAAAAAACTTAGATCATGTCTTTAATGAATACAGTGCATAAACAGTTAAATGCTAACTGAAAATCCTTTTCAAACTAAACTGTGACTTCCAAATGAGAATTCATAAAGGAGCAGAATATCGCTGAACTGTACAGAACAATACACTTAGTGAAACCAACACCGATCCATAACATCCCAGTTTGAAGAAATTTAACATTTATCATAGTATTAACTATCTATACAAGATAACACATTATTTGAAGTGATTTGCAAATGCATACTACAACACGAGACTTAATTCAGATGGGCTTGATGATTTAATGTTTATTAATTTAGAAAACACTAAGGGAAGAAAGACTTAGCTGTGCTATTCTGACATTTGGGATCATCATAAGGTTTGTTTCACCATGAAGAGCTCTGCAGATTTTGTTGCCAATGGCAGCCACACCAGATCCTTCAAACGGCTGCCAATTGATATCATTGATGGGAACTTGTTTGAGAATGTTTTTAAAAAAGTTAGAAATTTTTAACAGAAGACACGGATGAGGTATAGCAATTCATAGCAAATCCAAGGTATTTTTGTCCTGCAATAGTTCCAAGAAACAAATGAGCTAATATAATTGCAATGCTTATACTCAGCAATGAACAAAGTTTTACATTTTCTGAATGATCTCAATTTGAATTGCATAGCTTCAGATAAAGACAAAGTGGTGCCACTAAACTAAACATTTTAGTCTCAGCCATTACTACCAACCAGGAATGAATATTATATTATTTAACTGCCTATTTATAGCAGGGTTACAGGTAGAGCTGAAACACTTAATGCTGACATTGGATTCTTCGTCCCTTTCCTCACTCAAAGAGGATGTAATACTTGCAGTAGTTGACTAAAAGCTTGTCAACAAGTATTTCAGGATAATATGCACGAACCGCTGTTTGGTGATGTTATTACTTGTTCGTTTTCTTATCTCATCATGTTTATTGGAAAAAATGTTGCCTTGTAAACACACTGTATATACACATTTACAAAAATAATTGTGCTGGTGTAACAGGTTAGACATTTACTTGTGACAAGTATTACACAAATAGTTGAAGCAAGATAATTTTGCTAAGCAATTCACGCCAGTTCACAGGCACTTCAAACAAAGTTCCCAAGTTAGGGACACTGTTCCTTTCCAGATGCTGTGATACTAAGACTGTTTTAAAAAGGTAAATCTTCATCAACAATAACATGCTTTGCTTTTCGTTCATCTTACACCTTCATTATTGAACTTCCACTGCCCCACACCAGGACTGGTTTTTACTTTGTTGCAGTTCTTAGGTTCGAGTTCATTCAACTCAATGGAGCCATTTATCTGCTCAGACAGATTTCCTTTTCACTGACATTGCCTGCAAAGACACGCATGTTTTCTATGATTACATTCTTTATACATTATCACCTACATGCTACATCTTTGGAAAACCATCTGACAACAACAGGTCTATTCTCAACTACAGGTTGAGAATGTCCAAGTCAATCTCTCCAGCACTGCCACTAACTCAAAAATTGTGGTGAAATTCCCTTCACTGTCTGGTGGACAGTTTGCCAGCAATGAACTTAAGGCTCTTTAAATTTGATGTTGCTGAGCCAAAACCATCCTTTTTGATTTCCAATAGTCTTGACTTCGTCTCTGGCTCCATTCAAGACACTGGCTGAGATCCACAGTATGTGACATCAGCAATGTGCTCGGCTTTGTGATAATCACTCAATAAATCTGGATTTTCCCACTTCTAGAACATTCCTTGTTTGTGTTCCAACCTCGTTCTATTTGTTAAAGTACTGATTGCCACTTTTTATCTCTTATAGTCTCCTCTCCAGACCTCCCTTCCACCATTCTAACTTAATAACAATATTACTATTCCTTTATCATCTCTGGTCAAAGCCCTGGAACTCCCAACATAACTGCATTGTGGGTATATCTTCACCATGTGCATGTTCTTTTTTGTTCTTTCAGTGATGTGGGTGTTGCTGGAAGACCTTAGTTTGTTAACCATTCTTAATTGCCCTTAAAAAGATTACCTTCTTGAACTGCTTCTCGAGTCCATATGTTGTTAGCAGGGGGTTCTGATATTTTGATTCCGTGATAGTGAAAGAATGATAATATGGTTCCAAGTCAAGATGGTGACTTAATGGCTGTTTATTGCCACCACTTGCAAAATTTAAAAGAATGTCTTCAGGAATGAGAAATTTCATTTATGAGGATAGATTGAAGTAGTTGGGGCTATTCTCCTTGGAGAAAATGCAGATGACAGGACATTTGATACTGGTTTTAAAAATCATGAGCGGGCTGAACAGAGTAGATAGGAAGAAGCTGTTAAAAGAAAAAAAGAATTAGAGTGTGTACATTTAAAGAGACGGTCAAATGAAGAAAGGGTGATATATAAAAAACTTTTTCACACAGTGGGTAGTTAGAGTATGGAATGCAATGACTGCCTAGAAATATGTTGGACACAGCTGTAATTGAGGCATTCAAGAGATAGAAATGTGTGCAGAGATTAAGGGAAAAGGCAGGAGATGGCTCAAGGTGATAGGTGCAAATAAGTCAAATGACCTCCTGTGCAACAACAATTCCGTGGTTCTGGAAAATGGCAATTGGAGATTTCTAATAAACAGTGGCCTCATCAGCGATGCACACATCCCCAGCATGAATAATAAAACAGAATCCAGTTCTTGGTACCTTTTGAAATTTTAGTAGTCAGGGTCCCAAAGCTTTTCTCACACAAGACTTTTGCACATCAATCATTCTCACCTTTGTTTCCAAGGTTTTTAATTGTTAGTTATTTTCACTTCCTTGTCCACAGTTTACTTCAGAAGTACATTTTAGCTCACATCCTCTTTGCGCAAATCTCTCCTAAAGTCAATTTGATTCACTATGACCTTAAAGACTTATGTCTTTATGTCTTAAAGACATAAAGTCTCTTAAAGACTTATTGTTCCAGGTATGCTTTCAGTCTCCCCTTCATATTATCCACTATATCTTCCTCACTGCCTCCTCCTTTTTTCATTGTAAAGCGCTTAAGAGGCTTCTCTGTAAATTGACTCTAGAAATAGAAAATGCTTGTTATTGCTGTTGTAGCAGCAATTCCCAATTTCCAAACCCACCTTGACGTGCATGCAGTGAGGAGCACTGAATTAGAGGAGTTTGTTAGGAACAATGGTGACTGGTTTGCCAGACCTCATTTGAGAAATGATCTAGGGCTTTAAGTTTGATTGCTGCTGAGACAACATTAATGACATAATGGTTAAGTGACAATTGCTGAATCAGCAGAACAGCATGAAATCTAGCACCCCTGCGCATACAGTCTTCAGTTTAGTCATTCAGTTATAAGCAAGCACAGTATGGGCAAATGCTAAGAGTTATATCTAAATTTATAAAGTGTGTGAACATAAAGTTTGTGAATCAGGCATCACCAATTGCCTAAAAAGAAATCAAGCAGCCTATTTGCTCACTACTGGGCAAGATGGCCCTGTTAGGAGTGAATAGTTGCCAATGGAATTTCTGATCATATCGGAAATATGGTATGTGCAATACACTTCTGTCAATACCAATGGTAAATATTACTCCTTTAGGTGACACAAAGGGAAAAAAAAATGCTAGATATCATGCAGTGCAAGCTATCTTATATTTAGGAGTATAATGCCCAGAGATTGAACAAATCAGATATTATTACAATCATTAGGTTTGTAAGATCTTTATACACATTAAATATTAAAGAGGTAATGTGATCTGTTCTGAATACAAGCTTGGGTGGTTTGATTCTAAGATATTGAAGGAAGCTTGGATTGTTTCACTTGGAAGTAGGAGCAAAGTGTTTACATTTGGAGAAAATGAGAGCAGCCTGTGTGCTGACAGCAAATTTCTAAGTCCCAGAAAAGTATTGAGAATGTTAGGTTGTAAAAAAAAATTGTCTATTACTCTACACATTTACTTCTAGATAAAACAGAGTTGAGGTCTCAAAGATGGCCATCTAGTTTTTCTACTAATATACAACGCCAATGTGATTCATTTTGGGGGACATAAGGTCTTTCCTTCTCAAAACCAAATATGTTCTTTAAAACTCAAGGACAAGGATTGACCGCAGGATCATGAGGGGGAGACTGGGATACTTTGGTTCACCATGCAGGAAGCTAGATTGAGGCACTTGGATTAAAAAAACTAAATTGTTGAGGAGGCTGGGGGTTTCAGCTAATTTGCATTATGGAAAGAATCCCCAAAGGAAAAACTTAACCACTCTGCAATTAAAATATCTCAGGATGAGGAAAGAAATAAATTAAGAAAACCTTTGAAATGGCTGAGCAAGAATTGGATGTTTACTTGAAGAGCAATGCAATGTAAATCTGGCAAGTGTTGTCGGTTGTGCTGAAAAGGGAATCTTCTGTGTTGTTGTGTAAAGCATAGATCGGTCACAACGATAATGTTTCATCAATACTGCCTTTAGTCTTGTTACGTTATCCTTTCAACTATGAACTGGAAGCTAACACATATTCTAAGTCCCATCTGGTTCACTCATATTCTTTTGGGAAGGAACTGAGCCATCCATAACTGGTCTGGATTGCATGTGGATCCAGACCGCAGCAATGTGGTTAACTCACAGTCACTCTGAACAAGAACAATTAGAGATGGGCAACAAATGCTGTCCATGCCAGTGATCTCCACGTTCCTGTATGACTGCTGTAAGACTTCCGTATTCTTCTACGCCAATCCCTTGCAATAAAGACCAAGATATGGGGGAAATGAAACAGCCACGATGATCTTTTTGTGACATGTTGTAATTTTAATTTTTATGCTCCACAAGCTTTCAAAAAACTACTAAAGTGAGGGAAGAAGGAGCAGAAGAAGACAAGAATGAGAAAGAAAGAAGAAAAATAAATATGCTCTCTTCATTTTATGTTGTGTCAAAACATTTGAATTTCAAAACCAGATGATTATCCCCTAGACATTCTGAAAAGGTCAAAGTTACATGCTACAGTTAGAAATTGTGATACCTGAGTGGCAGTGGAGAAGAGAGACAGAAAAATAAGAATACAGAGAGATTTTTTTCCCCTCTAATGTAATATTCTTCGTAAATGTTGAATTTTGAAAGCAGGCAATGTCTCTGAGGGAATCAAGTGGAAGAGGAGAGCTGTGAGAGGCTAGGAAGGAACTGGACACTAGAAAGAAGGATAAAGTGGAAAATGAAAGAGAGGAGGGGAAGAGAATAGATGAATAGGTGAAAAAAAATGGGAAAGAGAGAGAAGAGTGGACAATTTGGGGGAGGGTTGAAGAGAACAGGGGAAGGAAGGGGGGGAAGAGAGGAAAGTATTTAAAACTGGCATTTTAGCACCTGTTATTGTGGAGAGTGGGTGGGTGTGGCTGTTGCGTGGATCAAAAACTGAATGATTAGTGACTAACAGTGTTGCAATGAGGAAGGGAGAACAGAAGGTTTGAGTGTACAATTTAAAAACAAAATAATGTGGGTGGTAATGATGGGGAATGGCGGGGGTGGCAGAAGAGATAAATATGAAAGGTTGGAGAAAGTAATTGGAGTGAAGATACCTGGCGGAGATGCATGGTGGGGTAACATGACAGTCACTTCCATAAAGTACCATCCCTACTATAACCTGCAGCCAGAATAGTTCTTGAAAGCAACTAGTCAAGAGGACACTAAGGAGAGTGGACACTCAGAGGACATCTCCGTCACATTGTGTTATCTCAACATTATTGTAATTGTAGCTCTTCTAGCTTTTTTCTGCCTGGTTGATGCTCTGTAGTAGTAGTAAGATCTAGTAACACACTTGTGAATGGAAATTAACAGACGTTGTTAAACATAAGTAAATACAAAGGCTAGAACATATGTCGAGCTCTGAAACTCTTATAGACTTGGGATCCAGTTACATGTGAGCTGCCATTTCTATAAAGTAGCTCCTTACACAAATGCTCAGTAGCTATTTCTTGGAGTAAACTCGCTGCTCCAAAAAACTAAAAGACATCTTTTTACTGAGACCTTTCAGCTCACTGAAGAGACTTTAGGCCAATCAACATCCAACAATCTGGTCAGAAAATACTGCTCACAATTGATTGCTTTGACAAATTCTACTGTTGCGTTGAGACAATGTTAACACATATATATTTTTTTAAATTCCAGGGCCCGAATCCCCATCTTCTCTAACCACTGATCAGTTTTTTCCCTTTAGTCATATCCTAGTACCAAGTTTTGTTGAAATCCACTCTGGTGTTTTAAAGATTTTCTTCTTATAGATGCCATTTGAGAAATCCTTTAAAATAAGCTGTTAATATCAAAGTAGGTAGCCTTTACAGATAAATGGCCAGTCAAACAACAGGATTGAAAATATTGCCTCTGCCTATTTTCAGTAATGGAGATAATAAGAGCAATCAACTCTCACCTTAAAGGAAATGGATAAAAGCAGTGAGCACGCTTTAAAGTAAAAACAATTAACCGGGGAAATCAATGATACACATAAAACATGAAAGAATAACCATATTCTCTAACTTACCATGTGTACACAGGAGATAAACTAAACTGATAAACTTGCTGATTGTTAAGTGGTCTTTGCAAAAATGAAATGAATGTGACTACCCATCTCAAACAGTCATTTTATGCTGAGTCAGGATGGAGACTTAGATTCTCTGCTGTTTGATATCAAATCTTTGCTAATATGATCTACATGGACAAAACCACCAGAGAGTTCAAATTTGGAGGAATGAGATGATGCCTAAATGTTGTCAGACATTTACATAAATTTCTTAAGAAAATACAACAATTCATAGAATCATTATAGAATCATCATAGAATCCCTACAGTGTGGAAACAGGCCCTTAGGCCCAACAAGTCCACACTGAACCTCAGAGCATCCCACCGAAACCCATCCCGCTATAACCCACCTAATCTACACATCCCTGAACACTACGGACAATTTAGCACGGCCAATCCACCTAACATGCACATCTTTGGACTGTGGAGGAAACCGGAGCACCCGGAGGATACCCACGCAGACACGGGGAGAATGTGCAAACTCCACACAGGCAGTCGCCCGAGACTCAGGTCCCTGGCGCTGTGAGGCAGCAGTGCTAACCACTGTGCCACCGTGCCACCCCTGGTGGTGCCGGTGGGATTAAGGTTGAAATTTGCACAGGACATCTTTTATTCAAGATGTGCCTAAGTACAGAAGGGAAAGAGTAGATTAAATGTATGGCAAGTAAAAGAAGAACAGGAAGAGGATCATCTTACCACACTGAACAGCCAAGGCAGAAAATCAGGTGCACTTCCTGCTCCTTTACCTTAAACTTCAGATTTCCCAGAGACACAGGCTGATTGATGAAACAGGTGAAATGTTATCTCAACTAAAGATAAACACACTGAGTTTTTCTGGGCTTGCTGACACAGCAACAGGGTCATAACTACATTCACTCTGTGTCAAATCATAATTATGAATAGTGCAAATAGAATGCATGGAAACAGATGGTTCTTGAGAAATCCTTTTAAAATAACCTGTTAATGCCAAACTAAGAAATCTGCCACAACAGAAGACATAAAGCACACGTGCAATGCTCATTCACTCAAATATGGCTGCTCACCCATGAAACTTGCAATACCTGCAAAGTGTGGAGCTGGATGAACACAGCAGGCCAAGCAGCATCATAGGAGCAGGAAAGCTTGACGTTTCGGGCCTAGACCCTTAGTTTTTATAATTAGTTTCCATGGTGTTGTCTTGTTCTCATGAGTGTTAGGAATGCAATTTTTTTTTTTGAGTGTGGAGGTCCCAAGCAGTCTATTTTAACGTATGCAAATGCTGACAAGCACAGATCAGAATTCCAATTCTCAAATCAATATATTTTCTGCAGCAGGTTTCTGGAATTTTTGACTGCGATTTTCATGAGTTGCTATCACATTTAAATTATAAAATGATATAAGTCCACAAAAGAAAATCAACTAGATATCCATAAGGATCAAAGTTGTTACGGTTGAGAGATTGTACTGATTGACAAGTTTGCTTTAGCCTGTAAGTCTTCCAATTAATTCCAAATGTATTTTATTTGGATGGAAACACCTTTAGCCAGTCGATTTATTTCTGAAATCTGTGCATGGAGCACAACTAAATAGTTAGGATTAAGTGTGAGTCTTAGATGTGAAACGATAAAGGATTAGCATAGGGAATGAGTTTTCAAATCCAAAGGATACCAGAATATTCCAAGCTGAAGGAAAAAAAGAAATCAGGCAGTATTAAAGATTTGCATAGCTTTACTGAAGGAGCTTGCATGTGAAACAGGATCAGGGAAACGTCAAGCTTCTAATCACACTGCTGTTGTGACCCCAACGATTCATCTGAAATCAGACATGTTACTATAAATTACAGATTCTCTGTTACCATGACAAAGCAGTTCCAATTTGTATTGCACTACTTACTGCATATTAATACACTGCAAACAACTGCTATATGCTTTGGAATCCTAAAATTATACATTATTGATTTGGCTGATCAGACCTGAGTGGCTAACATTTTTAAATGTTAGTTGCTGACTGCCCTCATGTCGGGTTCCTGAACTTGATGAGTGGACGGACTGAAATCCCTGGAGGTTTTAAAAACTAAAACATAAGGTTTAATCATGATATTTGAAAGTTTACAAAAATAGCACTGATTGTAAGCTATTACAGCAATTGAAAATTATTGATAATGAAACCAAAAGCTTGTTATTCAGCTATAATAAATACATACGGTCTATTCTATGTAAGAATGACCATCACCAGCTGGAATGTCACAATAACATACTTCACAATTTATTGATAGAACGATTATATTGATTTCTTCCAAAGTTGCATCTCTTCTTCTTTTACAAATCTCTCATACACAATTTAGATGAGGATTTAAAAATGTTGAAGGAAAAGAGAGAATATGGAGAGGTGGAGGGTGGAATTATGGAATTCAGTTCATTAAAATTTAGCTGGGCAACCCAACCTGCATTGCGGAGAGAACACAATGCAAGCGCCACGCTTCCTCCTGAATTTATTTCAAAGCCCTTTTGTTCTGAAAGCATCTGGACCTGATCTTAGCCTATTCGTGTCTGCTGACCTTCTTTCAATGCTGCACATCACCACTGAAGTGAAAAGAGGGTCCCAGTGTGCTGCTGGGCCTCATGTAAAGCCTGGGAGATGAATTAAAAGCACCACAAGCCATCTGTTCCCTAAGACAGGCTACTGCTAAACAAGTTCTCTACTCATGCACAACCCCAAGCTGCTAAAGCTCACTAAACACACTGCATTCATCACCACTGCACTGATCATACAAAAAGCTTCGTATTGCCAAAGACCACAATTTAAAACAAATTAAAATGGCATAAACTGTACCTATATACCCACAGTTGCCAGAATCCTACGAAATTTAAAACCTGCATAGGGAATTAATCCTCCTTAAACACGATCAGGTCTCAAACCTTACAGAAGAACGCTTTGCAGCCCCGCAGTACGAAATGCCGAGGGATGACAGAAGCAGGGGCTTACTTACAGCAGGACTCCTGCCACACAACAAAAGATTTCAGGGAAGAATAATCTTCCGGCAGCTGACAGTGCAAAAGGGAGAAGTGCAGCAGCCTCGCTTTTAGATCATTCATGACATGTCTAGTACATGACAACAATGCCCATCTGCACAGAATTTACAAATACATAGGGCAAAAGAAAAGGAAAAAATAAATTACCAAAAGTGTCCTGAAATTTGGACAAATATTTAAGAACAAATGTCTAACAATTGTTCTTTTTATTAAAAAAAGTATGTCTATATAAATAAGATAATTATATTCCTCTGTAAAATAATTCTGTACGCATCAATGCTCTGTACGCAGATCGATAGCAATGAATGATCAGAGAAAATGTAATCTTGTGGTTCAAGCCACTGCAATGAACAATGATTGAACAGCAGCCACACTAAGCCCTAAAACCGGGCATGTCTCCAAACACCAAACTCTCTCCATCCTCATCCGCGCCACAGACCAGCTCCCTCTATTAATGCCATCCCCCTTCCCATTAGTGATGTGGAGTCAAATGGTTGTTAAAGGACTCATTCAGATTGTCCCATGACTAGAAAAATGAAGGCTCGAGAAAAGGATCATCTAGCAGCTTTGTCAAAACGTGCCAAATTAACCTTATGAAGATTGAATTTTTCAGATGCTAAAAAAAATTACATTTCTGAATGTTGAACTTGAGTCTTGGAGAATTTGAAATCTTATCTACATTGTCAAATAGCAACTTCCAAGATATTTGTCAGCTTCTAAATAATGTAAAAGAATTATCCACTCCATATTTTTGAACTAAGATTTTTTTAAACAAACTTAGATTGTTTAATCTAAAAATCAGAATCAGACATTCAGTCATGGCCTAATCTCTCCACCCATGAAAGAAAGTAAAACTAAACTTGCATTTTTATTGAACCTTTCATGATCTCAAGTGTTCCAAAGTGCTCCCAAGCCATTGAAGTACTTTTGAACTGTAGCCACCACTGTAATGTAGGAAAAGAAAAGCTACCAGAAAATTGTTTTCATGCCTTGAATCCCTCTAGTTTTACTTGACGAAGTTTACAAGGCATGATATGAAGAATGAAGACTGACTAACCTTGTACTTCATTGAGTGACTTTCTCTCAAAGTAGAAGTGCTCCCAAAATGAGAAGGGTAAACAAATAGCTCACTGAAGAAATGTCTCTAGCCATCTGCCACAGCATGCAAACAGTTGGATTCCAGGTGACACCGTAAAGCGTTTTGAGAATATTTTCTTCCTTGTTTTTGTATCCCAAGATCAACTCTCATCTTGAGCACAGAGATCAGAGGCAGATCATGCATTTCACTGGGGTTCCACTGCCCACACTCAGTGAGAGATTTTGTGGCAAGTCCACCTTGTCTGACAGTTGGTTTTTATTCAGAGCTGGCTCAGGGCAAGTCTTCGATCCTCATTTGGAAAGACAGTGTCACTCAAAAGTGCCTATAAATGGCTAGCAGCTCTCTGGGCCCAACAGCCTCACTAGGAATAGTGGCTACTGCCAGGTCTGTACAGAGTTTCCAATAAAGATCAGTACCAGAATCAGATGGGGAGATTAAGTGGAGGAATGGAACAGGGCTAGCAGGCACCAGTGACAGGTGGACAGAGGGGACTGGAGACCAGGGTGGGACAGAGGAAATACAAAGGAGCAAACTCCTCAAAATGGGAGGGAAACCCAGGGAGAAGTGGCAGGGGTAGGGCAATCCTTGGTGGTCGGGGGGGGGGGGGGGCGCGGGGCGGCGGGGGCCTCTGATAGGACCTGACAGCCAGTCAAGATGAACACCTCCAACTTTCCCCACTAACAGCCTGAGGAGTGAGATCTCGCAGACCTCAAACTTGGCTCTCACCTCTCCATGTGATCAATAACTGACCACTTAAGGGGCGCAATTGGTCAAAGGACAGATTGACACTCTGATGCCTCCCCTCTTGCTCCTAAGATTGCTGTGAAGTCCAGGGAGACGGAGTAGGCAACAGGAAACCTACCGTAGTCATGAGGCCTAATATAATAACCGCTCTTTTCCTGTAAAAAAGTTCCTGGAGGAGTGTAAATTTCTGCCCACAATTCAATTCACCAGACCTGTGGACATCAGGCTCAAGGTCACTTTATGTGACTGCATGTGAAATTTTATTTCACAGCACTCCTGTAAAATGCCTTGAGATGTTTTACTACAATAAGAGCGCTAAATCAATCAAAATTTTCTTGCAGCACTCTTACAAGCCTGGTACTACAATTGAAATTTGACTGTAGAGTATTTCTGGAAATTAAATGACACTTTCTGTAAAGATGCAGAGTGTAGCCTGCGCTCCTCATTTTTGGGGCTTCTGTGGAAATAATGACAATGTGTTGGATGCAGCAAGTTCAATACCAATGTAGAAGTGACTTAGGCAGAAATACACTGTATGATATGATTTTAGCATCTTTAGTTTAAGCAGAAATTGATCAACATTAATTTTTTTTAGGTAAACCGTATATTACTAAAGTCCATTTGATGGAATCTTTATTATTCATCACATGAAAAAGTCTTGAAGATGAAATAATTTGTTTTTATTTTGAGTGTGAACATAGACTCCAACAGTAGCTGTTGTCTGAACAGAAAGAAACACGTCTCAAAACTCGTTCTTTGTCTCTTTGGGGATTGAAGAATTGGCTCTTTTCAGAAACCAGAACAATAGGGAGGTGTTACAATTGTCTCAAGTGGCCCTCAACTGGACAGGAGGAGAGAGGGAAAGAAAAATCAGTAAAAAAAAATCCTGCCCCTTTGCAGGTTTGGTCCAGTAAATAGAACAAAAGAATTGTTTGCTTATGTTCAATGAACTGTCAATATTCAATATCTACACACACATATAGGTGCTTGAATGGTTTTTCAGGGAGGTTTCAGAATAGCCCAGCTGGAGTCAATGCTTCAGGCAAAAAAGGGAAACAGTTGGACTGAGTGGGAGGAAAGAGATGTCAAAAATGAACATATTGAGCTGGATCATCATTAACTACCCATTCTTCCTTAAAGCTGTATTGTTAACCTGTAATTAACATTCCATCATGTATAGATAGGAGCTAGAAACACACAACCTGAATCTCTCATCCCCTCTACTTTTATAGCAGAGTTTAAATGTTATTATTGCAATTAGCATACTCATGCTGTTGACTTCTAACCTCACGCTCCAGTTTTATCATTGTGAAGATTATAGATCAAAAAGTGGGAGGGGAGGGTGTCACTTGTGCACATGTCCACATAATTTTTATTTTACACGCACACACACACACAGCGAGTATATTCCTATTTCTTCATTCTTACCAATCATCACTAGCTTCTGGCCCTATCAATGTCCATATGACCAAAATATATTGGAGTAGAATTAGGCCATTCAGCCCATCAAGTCTGCTCCATCATTCAATCATGACTGATATGTTTTGCAACTCCATTCTCCTGCCTTCTCCCCATGACCCTTGATCGCCTTACTAATCAAGAACTTATCTATCGCTATCTTTAATATACTCAATGACTTGGCCTCCACAGCCTTCTGCAGCAATGAATTCCAATAATTCACCACGTTGAAGAAATTCCTCTTCATCTTAATTCTAAAAGGTCAACCCTTCACCCTGAGGCTGTGCCCTCCTACCCATGTAAACATCTTCTCCACGTCCACTTTATCCAGGTCTCATGATATCCTTCAGTTTCAATCAGATACCCTTCATTCTTTTAAACTCCATCAAGTAAAAGCCCAGAGTCATCAATCACTCCTCAAATGATGAGCCCATTTCCCTGGGATCATTCTTGTAAACTTCCTCTGGACCAGCATATCCTTTCTTAGATACGGGGCCCAAAACTGCTCACAATATTCCAGCAGTACATCCCTGCTCTTGTATTCTAGCCCTCTCAAAATGAATGCTAACATTGCATTTGCCTTCCTAACTGCCAAGTGAACCTGCATGCTAACCTGAAAACAATCCTGATCGAGGACTCCTAAGTCTCTTTGTGCTCAAGATTTCTGAAGCCTTTCTCTGGTCAGAAAATAGTCTGCATCTCTATTCAAAGTTCTTATGCTTCTTTTCTCCACACAGTCACCCACTGTAATCATAGTGGGTTCTTCCGAATGTGAATTCACCCCCTTCTTTCATCGATTCTGATTACTACTTCTTTCTAATTCTACTGTACCATCAGACAAACGATCAGTCACTGTATAGATGCAGGTTGAACTCACTCTGCAAGTCACTTTGTCTTTCGGTTTCTATCAAGACTCTTCAGAACTTGGCTCTTCTACTGCATTTCCAGTACCAATTTCAATCTCTCTTGCCCTTTTCGTATATTCTATCCCTTCACAGTTCAGTTGCTTGAGATAATGAGATAACCTACATGTATGGTATCTTCAGTTCCTCCATCAATGAAGAGCTGTGGCTATAAAGTACATCTGCAAGATGAGGTTCAGCAACTCAACAATGTTTCTTCAAATTCACTGTCCAAACCAATTACATCTACCACCCAGAAGTACAAGGGCACAGGCGTATAGGAACGCTACATCCTGCAAGTTCCTCTCCAAATCTCACACAAGATTTTGAGTTTCTGCTGCTAACCTTAAGTGTTAGTTTGTTGCTAAGAGGTGAGCAGAAAATTAAGGCCAATATTTGTATTATTGCCATGCAGACCACTGTGGCCACCGGTCACCTCATGGAAACATTGTTCTCCAGAATCATAAGCACGTCTCCACTTGCAGATTGGCTGCTGTGATGTATGGTGTTTGCTTTACATATATTTTAATATCATTTATTTCAGAGTTTGAAGAATGATGATGTCTTTGAAGAAAAGTATGAGGAAGGTAATTCTTGGAGGCCTCGGGGAATTTTTATAAGTAATAAGGTGAACAGTATGGGGTATTAGGTTTCAGTTAGAAAAATCCAGAATGGTTATTTTTCAGCTAGGGGGAATATAGCTTGAAGAAAGATTTTTGTCTCAGTTCAGGTTTGCTAGATAGGTTAAAAAAAATTCTCCAGAAGAAGGAAGGTAGTTTAGAAAGCTCCAGACCAGAAATGTTTGGTTAAAACCTTTAAGAAATTACAAGAAGTTGAGAAAGTCTACGCTCAGTTGTCTTCACCATTTCTTTTCCTTAATAAATTTGTTTCACCGTTAAAACCAAATCTGCGGCATTGCATGCTTGTGTTTCAGTGAATGATCACCGTACTAAAACCAAAAGTATAAAGAAAACGTAATTCATCAAGCCTATTTTCAGTCTGGGATCTGACTTGTCCAGTGATAACATCTACCTGGATCACAGACTGGTGAGCCTGCCAATCACTGAGCGCTGGAGGGCCATCTTTTGGAACCCTTTCATTAAATGCAAGGGCATCCTAGTAATTTTTAGTAACTGGGTGACTTACTCCTTCAAAGAACTAACTCAGTTAAAACAGGCCAGATGACCTTTAGCTATACTATAAACATTGTGATTCTACAATGTTCTCTTCAATGATCATGCTTGGTAAAGTATTAGTTTGAATGTGTGAAATGTTCATATTATGTCCATTTAAATCTCAGAAACTCTGCTTTGGTGTAATAATTTAGGATGACAAAATATGATCAAATGTTTTGCCTTAAGTACAACTTCGATCGTTTACTGACATTTAATACATGTTTATTGACATGTACTGAAGTAGGCTTTAGGCACATTATATCGATATGTTTTTAAAAAGAAGCATATTCCAACAATGGGGCAGTTCAAATGCTCTCAGTATTCAGTAATCCAACAATTTAGAGTATTGTCAATTCGAAATAACTCATAACATAATACAATTCAAATAATTACAGAACTCCATTGTTTCATTGTTTTATACACCAGTTAGCTTTGATTGTGAGAACCTTAACTTTTCAAACAGAAAACACTGGAAATATTCAGCTGGTCAGGCAGCATCAACAAAGTGAAAAACAGAGTTAATGGATGGAATCCTACAGGGGTCTGAACAGCACGTGCCAATGGAAGGAATGTGACAGAATTGCACAAGAGGTTTAGCGAGGTCCATCTTGATGTTGGGAGAAGTCCCTTGCATATTGTAATTATGTTCTGGGCATGGAGTCAAGATTCTCTCTAGGCAGTGGTGAGTTGCTTATGGAGGGGGATTACTGCTTGTTAATGATCTCATTTACTGCAGAATTCACCTCATTAATGTGAAGCTCCCTGTCAAACAAAGTACATACCAAGGAGTCTTGACACGCAAGTCAAAGCTGATATCTGACAACTTCAACTGCCAGCTTGCTTGAAAGGACCTCCATGATGGGCATCAGGCACCAACACCTCAGGCATATTCTTTGGGCACTGGCCACATGTACTCTACATTCAAAGGCATGGGCATCTATGTGTCAGCCTTTAAGAAGTCAGTTACACATATTCAATTCACTTATACATCACTTCAGTGCTGCACTTTGAGGTGCAATGGCAACTATCATTAAAATGCTGCATCAAGAACTGGATGTACTCAGGGACATGCACAAAGCTCATGGCCTGAGCCAATCTACATCTCATGGCATTTTGCTTGTTCTCTTACTGCTCACTTGCTTTGAGGTGAGCTGGATGCTCACAGCATCGCTGCCTTGTCTTACTTTGTCCCTCAGCCAGAGATACCAGGCTCACATGATTGGCGTGGTCTGGTTTTGTACCTCCTGTGTTGGACCACAGGGAAGAGGATAACCTGCCTCTATACAACATATTGTTGTAGGGATCTCCAGGTCCCTGTCTGCAAACAAGTGCTCATCTTCCCTTGTCTGCCACATTCGGGGCAAATGTCAAGAACTGTGCAGGGCAGTTCCATACTACAGTATTTGTCTGGGTACACAACAGCCTTTAAAAGATGGCACTAGCACCGGGGTTGCCATTACATTCCATGATATCTGGGCAGTGGCGAGTTGTTGTGAGTATGGTGCATGGTAGAATGGGACTAGAATCAGGTGAGACGGGCATCATAGGCACAAGGAAGGTAGTTAATGAGGCCCCGCAGGGAGAAACTCTCTATGAAACCCAGCAAAACTGGCACTTAGCCAAAAAAAATTGAAAATTTAGTCCGATATTTCAGGTCTGTGACATTTCATCAGGCTTTGAGTGAAAAGGGGGAAAATGAGAATAACAGCAAAGAGGAAGATCTGCACTATGGTGGAGGGCAAGAGAGTTTGCATGACAAAAGATTTCATGGTAAATGGCAATGTTGAGTCCAGAAGGCTGTAAAAAAATTTGGACAAGAAATCAGATGTTGTTTCTTGAGCACGCATTGAGTTTCACTGCAATACTGCAACAGGCCAAAGACTATAAAGTCAGAGTAAAATAAGACAGAGAATTAAAATGACAGATGACTGGAAGCTCAGAGTTATGCTCATGGGCTGAAGAAAAGTTTACTGTAAAGCCATTTTGTCAAAATACATTGATCCTCCCAACGTTTTTACGTTGATGCTACCAGACCTGCTGCTTTTCTGATTTATTTCAGATTTCTAGCATCTACAGTTTCTTTGCTTTCACAATTTTTCAAGTTTCCCCTTCCATGCTGCACACTGGTTTACAAATCTATTCAATCTGCTTTATCTCAAAACCCATTCAAATCATGTACCATGAGGTGCAACTGGAAATATTACAAAATATTCAAATAATTTGGCAAAATGCAAATTTTCCAAAATGAAGCTTAATGAACTAATTAGCAGCCATATAAAGATCCACCATTTTACCGTCATTTGATGCTGCTTTTCCTGCAGCTTCTCCCTGCTGAAAGCTCAGATTACCACCTTTTGGGGGCATACAAAACACATTTAAAAGGAAACAAAAGCTACAACTTTTGGTTGTCAAGTACCATTTGTCATCTGCTGCAGACATCACACACCTTCCTAAATCATCACTTTGGATCTCCAGCTGCAGCAACATTACTGGAGACAGTAAAGGAAATGCTGGGATTGACTAGCCTTTAAATCACTTTAAAATCGCACTTTTCAAACATACAAGATTTAATAATCTAACCACATTTGTCATCGGCCAAGCCGGCTGGATTTGCAAGTCACATGCACTTTGAAAATAGCAAATATTACGTGCAATATACTAGCCAGGGCCACACAATAATTCTCCAAGCCTGCACCAGTAATCATGTTATTAGGCAAAGAAGCATTAAGTTTCAGTTCAATGAATAGGTGTGCAATTTATAAAAATATATATTCCATCATTTACCCTTGTTATCAACTTTCCATAAGCATTACAGATGCATCATTGACTTATCTAAATTACTGAAACAACATACAATAATTCAATTAAAATATCACTAACAAAAGCCCTTATATAGATTTAAACAAAATGTCCTAGCAGAGCATTAACCTATTCTTATGATTTTATTTTTGTTTTGTTTTATAGTTAATTAATAGTTATGTGCATATGTAGTGCTCAGTGGTTAAATGTGACTGACTGTTTTTAATGATGTAGTTCAATAAATAACTCAAAACATATAGTGCTGAACAGATCAAAAGCAGAAATCGAACAGAGCTCATATTGTTAGTCCACCGCCCTCATAATGCTAAATAAGATGCACTCTGCTCAGAAAGAACCACATTGCAGTGGAAGAGAAACAAATAAAACATTCTACTTCATGACTCTAAAACTGTATCAATTTGGCCTTAATCCATCATTTATAACAAACAATGCAAAACAGTGATTTTTCAAATACATGCTTGAAAGTCAAGAATTTTGTTCTCCCCAAATTGTGGGGTACTCGAACAATCCACTTGAAAGGTTGCAAGATTGTTCTTTCCAACACCTTGATTTGGTGCCCCCGTGTGGTTCACCTCCAAGTCTTACAGAACGTGAAGCTGCAAGCAAGCTAGTATTTCATAACCACCAGTTGAGAATTGGAAATATAATACTCCATCACTCTCATTTCAAAATATCAATTAATAAAAAAAGGCTTCTGCTGACTGTCATTATCTGTCATTATAAATTGCTAAATAAATTGACGACAGACTACAAAAAGTATAAAAGGTCAAAATTTAGAGGTGATTTTGAGTGCACATGTAGCATTTCAATAAGTATATGTTAGTCATTACAGAGACATGGCTACACGATGTCATAGATTGAAACCTGAACAATGAAGGGTCAAGGGCATTTATAAAGGACAGGGAACTAGGGATCTGCTAATTAATGACTGTGTTTGCATAACCTAGCCAGAACACCTAAATTCAGGATGCTAAAGTAGTTTGGATAAAGATAAAAAATGATCAAGTGAAGAAGTCACTTTTGTGAATCATGTACATGTCCCCTAATGGTAACTACATGGTAGGGTGGAGCACAACGAAAGAAACAGTGGAAACTTATCAAAAAGGTATGGTGATAATCATGGGAGATTTAGTCTATGTGTAGACTGGAAATATAAGATGGACAAAGGTAGCCGAGGTGATGAGTTCACAAAATGCTTTCAGGATAGTTTCTTCGAACAGTGCGTTGTGGATCTGACCAGACAGCAGGCTATACAGGTCTGCTATTGTGCAATGAGACAGGATTCATTAACGACCTCATTGTGAAGGCATCAGCAACCATATTATGATTGAATTTTAGATTCAATTAGAGGGAGAAAGAAGTGGATCCAAGAGTAGAATTACAGAGTTTAAAAGAGGTAATTATAAGGTCATGAAAGCAGAAATAACTAAAATGAATTGCCAAATCAGGTTAAGGGATAGATCAAGAGAAATGCAGCAACGGACATTTCAGGGAATATCGTGCAATACACTAAAAAATTCCTAATACACTAAAAAATCAGCATTAGTCCTCTGAAAAAAAGTGCATCTTGGAAATTAATAACTGAAAATAATGAGAGAGTGTTGATATTGAACAGGTATTTTGCATAGGTAAGCATAATGGAAGATTCAGGTAACATCCCAGACATAGCTGTAAATCAGCAAATGTAAGATCTCAGGAAAATCCTATCACCAGGGATGTGCTACTGAGTAAATTGTTGTGCTGCGGGCTGACAAGTGGCACATCTTTGCAGACTTTATCCTAAGATCTTAAAAGTACGACAATCAATGCAATGTTTTTTAATTTTACGTAATTCCCTTGAATTGATAAAATTCCACTGGATTGCAAACTCGAAAATCTATCTACGAAATGCACCTACGAAAAGAGAAGAGACAGATAACAGCAAACAATAGCCCGTAAGTAGCTTAACAACTATCACAGACAGGATGACAAAATCTCATCATTGACTTCATTGCAGGACACTTTAGAGATGTTCAAGCTAATCAGGCAAAGTCAACATTGATTTGTGAATGTGCAATCAGCCCATCGGAGTTCTTTAAGCAAGAAACCTTCACTGTAGATAAAGGGGAATCAGTGGACATACGGTACTTTGATTTCTATAAGGCATTTGATAAAGTGCCACACCAAAGGTAACTGTGTGAAATAAGAGCTCATGGTGTAGGAAGTAACATAATGTCACAGGTAGAAGATTGGCGAACTAATTGGTCACAAAACATAGGCTAAATGTGCCATTTTCTAGTTGGCAAGATGTGACAAGAGGTGTACCATAGAAATTTGAGACATAGGTCTCAAATTTTTACAATTTATGTAAATAACTTGGATGAAGGTATGCTTGCCAAATTTACTGATGAAATAACGTGGGTAATAAAGTGAGTTCTGAAAAGAACATAATGAGCCTACAAAGTGAAAAAGATAGATAAACTAAGTGGGTAAACATCTTCCAAATGGAGTAGAATAAGGGAAAATGTAAAATTGACCATTTTGGCAGAAAGATTGTAAAATAAATATATTATCTCAATGGTGAGCAATTGCAGAGCAACAAGCTATACAGTGATCTGAGTATGCTAGTATATAAATTGCAAAAGGTTGGTATGCATGCATATCTTTACAAAACACTTCCTCAAAACGCAATGAAAGCAGTGTATGAATACATTTCATGGCAGATGTAGACAAGGTGAAAGATTATTGTGGGTAAACTGGAATATAGAGTAATCAAATTAACCATAATCTTACTAAAGTGTAGAACAGGATCGAGAGGCTGAGAAGCCTGTGCATGCTCCTAATTTTTTGCTTGTACCAAGGTAACATAAATCCAATGCCCCAAAAAAATCTACAGATGACTCCATAATAAATGCACCCTTTGCTAGATGAATCTAAAAGATAGAAGCTCTGTCTCTGTAGAAGTAATCTAGAACTATCCAACTTTTAACCACAAGGCAGCCTCATTTTACCTTAAGCACCTGTCCATGGGCTGCAATACTAAATAACCTTCGCAATTTCAACTCAACATTTTTTTATTAAACTACCAAGACTGAATGGCTTCTTTGACTTAACTGGTTCAACAGTTACTGCATGAGATGCTGCAATAGTCAGTGTTTGCATCTTATTCATTGAAGAAAAATATGCTGTGTTTTCAATTTCTTTTTGTCCTTTTTAATCTCAGCTACGGTGGACATGCCTTCATCTTCTTTTGAATATCTGTGCAATCTTTCATAATGATGTTCCAAAATGTGCATTGTGAAGCAGATGTTACCTGCATACAAACTAGACATTGATGTTTTCCATAAATATCCATGATTAAATTTATTTCTCCTAGCATTGTCAACATGTCCTGTTTTCAGCTCAGATTTTAAATTTCTTTGTACTATAAACTAACATCTGCAGTGCTGTTTTCAGGACAGCGTTAATGTGAACACATGGAGGTTTTTGTTTCTGAACTATGTGGCGAATGGGTAGAAAGATTAAAAATCATGTGAATGTTACCACGGAAACAGACCAGCAATCCTTCCATTTGGGAAGAAACACTGGAACTTTCAATTGCTATTACAAGTCTGAATATCATCATTAATCATTAACAAATAGCCAGCTGAAAATAAATTATATGACTTAAATACACATCTATTAAATCTTGTGGGCCACATAAAATTGAGAGTTCTTTTTCCTTAGCTAGGGCAATGGTTGAATGTAACAAAAATCTAAAGGAGAGGGATGTGTGGATTTGCTGTTCATAATCAATGTCTAGTGTCCCTTTACTTTGTACACCAATGCATTAACCCAAGTGAAATGACAGTTGGCAGCAGATTAATATGTACAAGTTCCATAGTCAGAGAATCCGTTGGCAACCACCACTCATGCTCACATACACAAAGGCAAATTTCAGTATCATTGGGCTATTGGCATTCATAAGTATTTCCTCAATGAAGTTACAAGCAGCAGAAGAGAGAAGGCTAAGTAGGAAACCAGATAAGGAAGAGAGACAGGTGAAAAAATAAATCAATGACATGGTCGGTTGAAAGTGATATTATCCTTTCTTTCATTGCCGTAAAAGAAGAGTGCTAGGTTTTTGAAGTCATCCATTCTAACCATCAGTAAAGTTGACAGGCAGTGCTTCAGATTCAATGGAGTGTGTGTAAGCTGAGACAAGAATCATCTCGTTTATGGGGATTGGATATTATTAGTGACAAATGTCATATTCTTTGGAGGCAGGATCGAGCATTTTGAATAGGTTGTGGGACAAAAGACACAAGGCTGTCAGAACAATGTGATCAATTAGACAATTGGAATATTGATTGTTTAAAATACCCTAATCAAGCAGAGGGCAGCACTGAACAACATCAATCAAATTATTTTGAGGGGGATAAACTACATTAGAAACCAATAAATCAGAATTGAGAGAAGATTAGACAATGTCACAACCAATTTGATTGCATTTTCTCCCAAAGTCAACTGTGGTAGAAGAAGTGAACTGCTGACTTTTGGGAAATAAAATTATTGACCTGTTTGAGAAGCAGTGTATTTGTATTTATATGTAACACCTTAAGAATTCCCAAAAGATTCCTAACTAATAGATTACTTTTGAAGTTCAGTAACTACTGATATGTCAGCCAAAGCGGCAGCAAACATGTATTCACCAAGATTCCAAATCAGCAAATGAGATAGATGGCTCATTCACGTATTTTCGGAGTCTTATATGAAGGGGGGACAAAGGGTGAAGCCGTAAGCCTCCTTTGAACAGTGTCAAAGGTTCCACTGTTCACTAAAGCAACCAAAAGGGTACCAGTCTGACATCTCTGGAATTTTGAAGAAGGAATTATTGAAACATGTAGGATTCTTAAGGGGCTTGACAGGGGAAATGATGAGAGGATATTTCCCCCGTGGGGGAGTATAGGACCAGAGGGCATAGTCTCAGCTTAAAAGGGTGCCCATTTAAGACTGTGATGATGACAAATTTCTTCTCCCTGAGAACTGAGAGACTTTGGAACTCCTTACAACGGAGGGGACAGAGTCCTTGTATATATTTAAGGCCGAGATAAATGGATTGCTGATCATTTGGGGAATGGGCAGGAATGTGGATATATGGAATGCTGGATCAACCATGATCCTACTGAATGGCAAAGCAGGCTCAAGGGGCCAACGGCCTACCCCTGTTCCTATGTCTTATGGACTTTTCTCACGTGAAGGTAATGCAACACTTGCTTAATACTTCATATAAAATCGGTGTGGATCTTATATTGGATTTGAATCCATTGTAGTTTTTTTTAATCTTTACTATCCTTCTTTATTCTACATTATTCAGTTCCTGTAGCATGTTTGTCTAAAAGCCTTAAAACTCTGTTTTTCAAATGTTCAGCAATGTGTTTTGTACAATAATACAAAATCCACTAAGCTATTAATTATTAACAAACTACTGGAATTATTCTCAAACTTCTATAGGATCTACATTAGGAATTGATAGCACACCACATGAAATCCCCAGTTATTAACACTGCGACATTCTATTTGAGAGGTACCAACTGCCAATGGTCTGAAGTTGGGCATCAAGCTCAGTACCTCTTATGTCAGACACTGGTCTATAAATTTGAGTGACCAGGACATAGAATAGTCAACAGTTGCTTGTACTTGTGTCATTGTTCTAGAGACCATAGCATCATGAACACTAAACATGCAAATTGCTACAATTATTAAAGTTTATAAAGATTGATTTGGTTTGGGACTATGCCTTTTAAGTTCAAATGAAGGGGGTCACTTGACTAGTTCTAAAGTCTGTCTCACAGCAAGCCTGGCTGGTATGATTAATAGGGGTGTGATTAAAAGTGGGCTCAGACAGTTTTGATGAGAACAAACATATACACTGAGGCAGATATTTTCACTTATGGGAAGTGGCAGAAGCCTGTCTGCTAACAGTAGATAGATTGTGAGTCCTCAAGTCACAGGGAAGAGTTGAGAATGTCAGGTTTTAAATGGTTGTGTGATAAACTGTTCATTTATTTCCAAGATAAAAGATAGTCCAAGTGCTTAGGAAAGCTAACCAGCATGTCTATATGGATACAAGGCCCAAATGATTCATGTTGCCTTAAAGATGGGCAATCTGAGAAGCATCTATGATATCTCTGACAACTCAAACAAGGTCAATCTGTCAGAATCTAAGACAGGTAGAGCAACTGTAGCCAGGAGGTACTATGGCTCACTGCACAGGACTGCTGGCACTTGCAGTGAAGTGATCACCTTCACAAGGAGTTAATACTAAGTTGGAAGATTCGCCATCCTTGCGGTAGAGGAAAAAAAATCTGGGGGCGAGACCTCACTGTGAAGCACAGTTCTGAGATTAAAACTTCTCAGGATTGAGAACGCAAAAGAATGGAAGAAAACTCTCTGGTGCTAAGATTAACCACAGACTGGCTCCTGGAGATTTGAATGTGTACCTAAAGGGCAGTTTAAACAAAAATCCATGTTTTCATTATGCTATTAGGAGAGAATGCTTGTGATTTAGAGATTGATTAGTCAAAAAGTGTTCTTAATTTTTTTTGTTACAATCAAACTCTCATACAGAAAATCTTATCATGTCACCCTTTCAGTACTCACTGAAAGGTTAAAAAAGAAAATTCTTGCTCTCTATGGAGATTGTAACAACTAGAAAATAACAGCATTTTTGCTTTTCTTTTCTCAGGTCCCTTACAGAATGCTCCAATTCCCAACTGGAAGTA
Source organism: Ginglymostoma cirratum (assembly GCA_024137785.1). Taxonomy (NCBI): domain Eukaryota; kingdom Metazoa; phylum Chordata; class Chondrichthyes; order Orectolobiformes; family Ginglymostomatidae; genus Ginglymostoma; species Ginglymostoma cirratum. Next base: position 22,181,488 of record JAHRHZ010000069.1, on the reverse strand, counting down.
TGGGAAGATTATGTTGTCTTATGCTCTCTGCCAAAACTAATTTGCAACTAACAAGGTGATGAAATGTACAGCAGTGGGAAGCATGTAGCACAGTAGGTGGCATGTACAGCAATTTGGAGAGGTTCTTCAATTTTGCCATGTACAGAAGTATCTTATTTTCAATTGATATCTCTACCAGATGGCCTGACCAAGACAGAGAATCAAGTTACTACTCCGAAGCATACCAAATAATGGCTCATATTTCTGATGCATCTTTTCATTCTTAATGATGACCTTGACAAGGGACCTCAAATTCTCACTTAAACCTCTTAATTTTATAAAAGAAAGCAAATTGAAACCACAAAAAATCCCAAAAATGGTCAAAGATGTTTGCTGTAATTGCTAGTTCTGTGTTGATAACAAAAATACCCCGAGCTGATAGAGACATAAATCAAAAGCACACCAGACCCAACTATCTCTCAAAATAGAGACCCCTGGTCAAAACATACATACCACGCACAAATATATGCACACACTCAAACATTGCAATGCCTTTCTTTCAGGAAATTCACAGATCCAAAACAATCTTCAACAGGGTTTGGATGATTCAAGAGATTTTACTTCCATTCCCCACACTGTAGGATAACTGAATTCCATTAAGTGAACCAGACAGTTTCTGGATATTAAAAAAGACATAGTGCTCGGAAGCAAACAAACTGCATGAACTTCCATTCAGGGGTAAAATACAAGATACAAGATATGAGAGGGGAGAAATAGGCACTTAGTAAGTGATACCAGTGCATAGGTACTCCAGCAACACAGGCTCCTGCTCTAAGAAGAGCATTTCAAACCTGCCAGGGCAACCAGTAGATTTAAATTTGATTAACAAACCTAGAATTGAAAACTCACATGGGACAAGGATACAACAGTGCAAGTTGGCTTTGGGATGAGTACCTCACAGGTACCAAATGCACAACATACAATGCTTTTTTTTTTACTGGTTTGCATCAACTTCGTTCTTTAAGAGCACCGAATCACCTTTAATTCAGAACCTTTAACACTGAGCTTGCCCACGCCATATTCTTACTGAAGCTTACACAGACATTGTAGTTCTGGAGATTTATTAGTATCTCGCATTTCAGAATGCAGTGCTCCTTAATGCTTCTCTTTTATCTGTAGGGGAAGAACAAGCACAATAAATACAGAGGTGCGGAGATAACAGGCTGGACACCCTGACTGCCGGCCATCTCCAAGGAGCAGACCGTTGACCTGGCAGGTCTGCAAGGGAAACAGGCCTGTGATGAACATGACACTGGATGTACAGAGCTACCCAGTGAGAAAATCTCCAATCTGTTCCACCCATCTGCATAAGAATCAGTCACCTCTTTAAAAAAAAAACGTGGGTCTGGACAGAGGCTTGCAAATAAGAGCTAACAGGTCTGTGTTCTTCTGTAGCACTTGGATCCTATTCCCAAGCCAAATCCAAAGGAAGAAGAGCTCTAATTCCCAGGCCCATCTCTACCAATGCCTCACAACCCTCCTCCGAGAAGAAGCAGTCAGAGGAAGTACTGTCATGGCCTCCTTCCCATCTGCTATCAGTGAAGATTGGTGGTTAATCCATTTACAGTAGTTTCACGGTTGCACTGTGGTGAGTGCAAAGGCCCACGGTTAGAGAACAAAGAATGGCAAGGTCTTGGAGTGATGGATATCAGGCCCCTGCTAAGCTCAGTATGGACGATGAGCCTCTGGATTCAGTCATCGCTGAGCTGACAGAGATGCATATTCAAGCAGGGGAGAATCTGGCAGAGATGCCAGGGATCATGTGACTGAAGCAAAGAATAGAGGTGTCTGCCCAATCTGAAGTGTTAACTCCAACATATAGTGCATGGCTGTCCCTGTGGACATGTTGGTGGCCACTGTGGAGAACCAGGTCCAGTACAGCAGTCATGTCTGCTGGATATACATGCAGTCCTCAACTCCATCATCACTCGAGCCAATTAAGCTTTCATTCACTGGCTAAGTGAAAGGGACTCCCTCCCTTGAAGGGGTGAACATAAGGAATAGGAGCAGGAGTGGGTCATTCACCCTTGATGCCTGCCCAATCATTCAAACAATCATGCTAATCTGCTCCAGGCCTCAACTCCTGAGGTTCATCATAGCCTCAATTCTCCAATATTTCACTAACCTATCTGCCGCCCTGTTAAGTACTTTCAATGATCCAGCCTCCACATCTCTATGAGGTTAAGAATTCCAAACATTCACTTCCCTCTGCAAGAAGAAATTCCTTCACATCTCAGTTTTTGATAAGCATCCCCTTTTTTCTGGAACTATGCCCCCTAGGTCCGCACTAGTGGAAAATCTTCTGAATATATACCCTGTCAAATCCCTTCAGAATCTTGTATGTTTCAATGTGAGGGAGGTGCCACTTTGGAACAACAGAGGAGAAGTGACATCCAGGCATCGAGGATGGTCACCTGGGGACGGTGCCCAGTGGTACCACCGGTCCTCAGTCAAGGACTCAAGATGCCTCCACAGCAGGTCAGGCTGAGGAGGTTACACCTCCACCTGAAGAAGCCCTCCAGCAGGCTCGAACTCTTTAGATGAAACCCCAACAAAAAACACTGGCTCAAATCATCTGAAGCAGAGTGGGCTTCCTCAAGCTCAGCTAGTGAGCTGGCATCAGGACACTGCAGTGAAAAAGAAAGGTTAAACAACACTGAAGTCACTTTGGGTGCATGGGTGACAAGCTTCTGTATAAAATTAGTGTTGACACAATATAGCACATTGCACAATGGTACTGTGATCTGCTTCAATATGTGAAGGCTTCTCACTGTTCATATTTTCCTCAGTAACTAACTTGAAGAGTGATAATTATCCGAGATACTCTCATGAGCTTCATGTGGAGCAGTATGAAGTGCACAATACTCTAATTCTCTGTTGAGAAACATAACTTCTGCCAAGCGGGAATTTAAGCGAGATGTTTGGATTTCAGGAGTCAATCAGCATACTTTAGCCCCTGAACATTTAGATGTTAGATGAAGGTTTGGCACATGAAGGTTTCAGTTAAAGAAGTCCAGCCCCCATGTAATTCTACATATCTTCATATTGATGCTCTGGCCAGGAAACTGAACAACGGGTTATCGATGACAAGGGAACAAATTAGGTCACTATTAATCGCAAACAATATGCGTTAATATTGTAAAACTATAAACAAATATTTTCCTTCGGGGCAGGAATGCCTCTGTGCCATAATTGGCTCATAGTTCTGATTATCTACATATGCTAATGTTAAGTCATTCAGCATCAAATCTAGCCGCTATCAGGTTGTCTTAGGCCTGTCTGTCTCGTCTCAATACTGCTCAGGCTTCTTCAGCATCATCTTCAAGATTGGCTCCAACAGCTCTCCTTCAAACTCCTCTCCTTTCTCATTTGAGGAGAGAAGTGGCAACAACTATTCATTCGGCAAGTGCTGGAATGCTCCTCCTGAGCAGTCTAAGCAATGGAAGCGCATCTTTAGAAGACCAATTGTCTGCTTAGCGAAGGCCCTCAGTTTCATGGGTAGCATTGTAGCCCCTGCTCACCATTAAACTGAGGATCGTGGACTGGGATCATTAGCAATACCTTCTGAGCTAGACAGAGTCTCAAGATGGTGAACTGGACAAATATTTTGCTTTCCCGTAAAGGGCATCAATGAACTTATGAATGCACTTTAGGCTTCTGATTGGGAGATGCCACACATACTCTCAGTTGAGATTTGAATGGGACTGGTTCAAAACCACTGTGACCTTCAATGCCACAGGCTGACCAGCTGCAGCTCTGTTTAGTGACAGATGTCCCTAGTCATGCAATGTCAAAGATCTGATCTGTGAAAAATTACAAGGAATGAGATATTTATTTTCCATTTGAAATCTTTGCATGGTCAAGCTACACTTTGTGTCCTTTTCAGGCTGCTCATGCTTTGGGTGAAAGACTGCCCAGCAACCATCTCTACCTAGTGAGGTACTTCCTCCATGCCCGGCGAGTGGAGTTTTCCTTCTTGATGCTGTCATGTGCAAGATATTTGTGGCTTTAATCTTTATATTGCTTTCCATGTATGTGATATTGCACAATGTGACGTTTGTGGATTTCACTATCTTCTGGAATCCAAACCCTATAATGTCAGATTCTGCAGCCTGTATAAAGGGATCATCCCCTTGTCCTTAACTTTCATACAGATGACCCTGTGAAGACTCCCTCAGTTACATGTAGAATAACCCCCTCGGCACCAACAAAGCCGCCTCTCTTGTCAAAGGTTAATGAGTGACACAACATGGTTGGGATATTGGTGTTTGGAGCTGTAAGTGTTTCATCACTTTTGTTTTGAAGGGAAGGACTCCCTGCCACGTAAAAATTTTAATAGAGGGTTCACGCTATAGTATTTTTCAGTTTCTGTTTTAATTTCCTAAGTTGGATGTGTTTGCATTGTGAAAGAACATGTGCAAACAGATCCTGAATCCTGCTCATTTAAATCACGTATTTTCTGAGATTCATGTAGAAAAATATGTTAGTTCTAAATTTTTCTTTTGATTCATTTCTTCTCTATCCTTTCCTTGAGAATACCCCCAGTTCACCAATCCTCACCTCTTTCCAATTACTGTAAAAGGTCTTCTCTCTTTTGATGACCCTCTTTCTACTTCAATTTCCCACAGTGACTACCTTTCACTGTTTCCCGAGATAATCCTACTGTACTACCTGATTCCAAATCCACTCCAGCTCACACCCTTTCTTGTCCTCCTTGCCTCTACTGATGTCAATCTCCCCATCTGCTATCCAATTTGCTCCTGGCAATTCTAGGATCTTTCTAGTACCCCAACAAACACATCCCTTCAAGCTCTATTCACTACCATTCCTTTCCAGCACAGACAATCTTTCTAAATAACTTTTCTGTTGTGGTCCCTCTCACTTATCATCTACTTGCCAGTCGCGATTGAGTTTGTTAGTGTCAACCAGCATGGCTGCCTCGCTCAGGTGGCCTAGGGCCTAGTCAGCTTTCACCCCTTGTACTGTCAGTCTTTAAGAGTTACAACAAGCAAAATTGCGTATGACCGAGACTTCTTGTGACTGGTTTGACCTTACACTGTAAGCATTTGCACAATTACACAGGAAAAACACAGGTGTAGAAAGTGGGGGCAGGGGCAGGTCACTGGATCTGAAACATTAACTTTGCTTTCTCTCCACAAATGCAGCCATGACGTGTTTTCCCAGCAGGTTCTGTTTTTGTTTATGATTTACGGCATCTGCAGTTCTTTGGGGAATTTTGTTTGGTCTTTTGTACAAGAAAAGAATTGATTGTGAACAATCCAACTAACAGAAGAAAATTTCAATCATTGGAGCTTGGAATAGGACTTCTACCCAGTCTAAAAAAAGGTCTCAGAAGTACAGTTAAGTTCATGAACACACCAGTTTCCCATTTTAACACCACTGTGCCCATGACTGTAATGCCAGTGGGCTGGCTTGTTAAAACACATTCATGACATGCTAATGCATAGAAAAGAAGATACTGTGAAGGTTGGGAGAACTGACCTGCCTGAAAGGTTCTGAGAACATAGTACAAACATTTTAACCCACTGCCAGGAAACTGAATTTTTTGCCTTCTGTCCAATGAAGCTCCCCTGCCTACTCTTTCAAAAGCTCTGGGCAGGCCCAGGAGATTCCACCCATTGTGTTTAACTAGTGGTCAGAACAGTATGATACGAATATCTCCAATGGGTATTAAAACAGCACAAGGATAAAGCTGGAAACAGAGTAAAAAAAAAAACCTTTTATACCTGTTCACAGATAATAAGTGTACATGCCTATCTGATTTCTGGTCATTATCAGTGGGATGTAATTTGCCAAATAAAATAACTATGAATCAGAATGTAGAGATAGAGATAGAGATAGAAAAATAGCAAGAACTGCAGAGGCTGGAGTCAGAATCGATACAGTGTGGAGCTGGAGGAACACAACAGGTCAGGCAGCAGCAGAGGAGCAGGAGAGTCAATGTTTTGGGCCGAGAAGGGTCTCGGCCCGAAACGTCGACTCTCCTACTCCTCTGATGCTGCCTGATCTGCCGTGTTCCTCCAGTTCCACACTGTATTGATCGATGAATCAGAATATATTTTATAGATATGTAATTTTTTTAACATTTGCAGCTGGGTTAAGCATTACTCAGTAGCCCACAACATTTAAGAATGATATACAACATTCACACTTGTGCAATTTCCAATACTTCCTTATCTAGATTAATTAAACTAAAACATACTATAAGTGTTTCTTTTAAACAGCCAATTGTTTCTCATTCCTTGCCTTATGATCCAATGACTCAATACAGTAAGTAACTGGTCTCAAAATTCCCCATTTAGCAAATCAATTCAGTGTTCTCAAAGTGCTAGGGTAACAAGTGGCTGATATTGCCTCGGAAGCAGTGCCAGGAAACAGCAGAAACAGTACGTAGGCTGTCCAAGCGCAGAGTGAGACCATAAGACATGGGAGCAGAAGTAGGTCATTCTGCCATCAATTCTGTTCTGTCATTCAATGAGATCATGGCTGATCTGATAATCCTCAGCTCCCCTTTCCTGCCTTTTCCCTATAACCCTTGATTCTCTTACTGAATAAGTATCTATTTCAGCCTTGAAAATATGTAACGACCCAACCTTGACAGCCCTTTGTGGTAAAGAATTTCACAGATTCACTGCCCTCTGAGAGAAGAAATTCGTCTTCATCTCTATTATGTCGGGGAATCCTTGAGATTATGCCTTGTGGTCCTATACCTTCTGAAAATGACAGCTCCTTCTGTTATCTCTGTTGACAGGATCATTTGACATTTCCAATGAATTGATGGATATGTTATGCAAATGATTTTTGCATTTAACAATCCCAAAGAGCACTGCATCTCTCCCAAAGGACACCTTATTTTCGCTAAAAGGCACTTGACTTTCTCCCAAAAATGTCTATGACCAAATCTAAAAGGATACCTTACCTATCCCACAATGTTTAGATCTGTTACTGTCGGGTGCAATCTAACATCCAGTGTTTTCCACTCCTGGCTAACACAAATCAATTACGCCCGCAAGCAGCTGCCATTTTTCGCAGGTTCCCTGGAAGAACGATGGATGTGTATTTTAAACCCTCTTCTCTGAAAATGGTAGGTGCTGTGCTCAGGGTGAGACTTCATGACTCTGACCACAAGGGCCAGTTCTGAAATGACAGGAAGGCTCTTCACCATTGTAAAAATGTTTAATATTATTAATCTGCATTTAAATCTCTTCCAGTCCCCTCCTTTCTCTGTAACCACAACCAGTCCAATACTACCCACTCCTCAACTTGGAGTTTTATTGATCCGTTTATCTGGTATATCCTGTAAATATCTAACAATCATTGTCATTTAGTCCTTCAGCTGCCTACACTCACGCTATGGATTTATCTTCCTCAACATCTCTCTCCTTCTTTCATGAAGTGCTTCCTAAATTCTACCCCTTCGATCAATATTTTAATCACTTGGGGCATTTTCCTACTTTTGAAGTTGTTAGAACTCTCAGTGATTTTTCAATACTTGCGTATTTTATTATTTTTGGTTTAGAACTGTGAGCTGAAAGTTGAAGTTTACTTTTGGACTGTGAGCAGCAGTTTGTGTTAAAAAATGACAAACTGTTATTTGTTTTTGAGGCCAGGCCTGAAATTTAATTGTTCGTCTATTTTTCTGCACTGCTCATGTTTTTGTTCAGTCCAAAAGATCACTTTCAATTCCCTTGTCGAATATAAAACTGTTGGTATATAAAAGAAAATTTCAATTTACACAAATGCAATAAAAATACATTAAACTGATGCTTCAGTTTCAATTAAAACAGTGTGTTTTGGATACTCAGAGTAAAGAAATCCAACAACAGCTACAGCTGGCAGTAAAACTGGAACTGTAATTCAATCCAGGGGATTTCAGCCTCTTAGATCCAGAGTACCTCTTACTCTCATATATAAATCAATAACTGAAGTATTAAAAACTTCAAGCGATTAGGTAGTATGGTATCTTTGAAACAAAATTTAGAATTTGTATAATACTATAGGGCCATATAGACACCATGGTACAGAAGCAGGCCATTAGGTTCAACAATTAACAACTATAAATTAACAGAGAGTAAAGGCTCAGATGAAGTCTCAATTTTAACTATTTTCCTTTTCGTCCAATACTTTAGGAGAGAAAGGTTCAGCCCTAGTTCTCCTACAGGAGTTAGCAAAACCAACACAATTCTCTACAAAACTAGTCTCAGGCCACATTACTTTCCCATCAGAACCTTGCAATAACCTGTGCACTGAGAATACTTTTTTGAAGTGAAAACACTTCAATGCATTAAAATCTTCCGGTAAGGATCTGTAATGTCCTCCAGCCCTACAATACTCCAAGACATGGGTGTTCTTCCAATTCTGGCCTCTCTGTGCTTTTGCAATTTTAATCACTTTGCCATGGGCAACCATGCCTTCAGTTGCAGATGATTTGAACTCTGGAATGCCCTCCCTAAGTCTCCCACCTTTTCTTCCTTCCTTGAGAAGCTCCTTCAACCCTACCACTTTGATCAAGTTTTAGATTACCTGCCTTAATATTTCCTTGTAGAGCATTTTGTTTGACAACACTCATCTATAAATTGAAGGTGCTGTACTTATCATATCTACAAGATCCTTTCTCCTTTGAAAGATCCAAATTTCTCTGAGAGCAAACAAGCTTTAAAATATATGGTGTCTTGCTATGTCACAGGACAATCCAAAACTATGTAGAATAGAAATTGGTCTCTGGTGCTCATACAGGACAAGTAGTACTGGCTTGTTTGTCTGCAAGGTTTTTTGTGCAATTCCATTGAATGCAGAGGGTCCGAATATGAGGAACAGTGTATAACAGGTAGTTGATCTGATATTACTCATTTTGTCCATGACCAGAGATGAAAGCAAGGTATATCTTGTGCAGCACAGTTGCAACTATAACATAGACAAACACAGCAACCAAACAGGAAGTGAACAATTAACCAGTTAATTTGCTTCTGGCCATGAAAGGAATATTGACCAAGACAGCAGCAAACCTCTCAGCTATCTTACAACCATGAGCGGGACAAACAGACCTTTTATAGCAGACAGACTATGCCTCAGTTTAACATTTCAGTCAATTGCAACCTTGTGCCCTGTCTCCATATCCTAATCTGTGTTTCATCAGATAGACTGTGACTCAACAGTTTTCCCCAAAGTTTGATGCAACTAACCTTAACCATAAGTTCCAGAGGATTTTATACATATAACTAATACTTTCTTCCTACAAATCTATCCTAAGGAACCTCTTTATAAGGGATCCAATCAACTTTATTTTAAAAGCTTCAATTATTTATTCCCTTCCTGCCCAAACCCATGTTTCTCATGCACTCTATCTTTTTAACTAAGAGTGCTGAGGTCTTCTGTTTATATAATTTTTTATTCTTTCACAGAATGTGGGGATCGCTGGCTCGAGAAACATTTATTGTCAATCCAAAATCGCCCTCGAGATAGTAGTGGTGAATCAGCTTCTTGAACTATTAAACTCCACGTGGTGCAAATATATGCACACTGCTTTTAGGGAGGCACTTCAGGAATTATGATCCTGCATGAGGGAAAGAATAGCAATACCACTGAGTCAGGATAGTGTGTGGCATGATGGTGGCGATGGAAATGTGTTCGTAAGTAACTGCTGCCTTTGTCCTTTAAGTGGTAGAGGTTGTGGGCTTGGCAGCTGCTGTTGAATGTGTCATTCTTGTACTGTTTTTCGTAACTACTCCCACTCACATTCATAAATACCGTAAATTCAATTTACATGAAAATTACAGCCAATCTTCACTTCACCAACAAACTGATAACTTGCAGTTAAGGAGCGACTCATGTACACACCCTTAATCTATGTGGTTGTTGCCTGGACTCCCTGCAGCTCTTGATCATGTGGTGTTGTCCTTGTCCTGGCATATTACTATACCCAGCTTTAACGCAGTAGCACAAGAGAAGAAACCCTGGTGAATTCTTGCAACAGATCTTGTAGATGGTGCATGATGCTGCCACTGTGTGTTGGTGATGGATGGCAGGTCAAGCAAGTGGGCTGTTTTGTCCTGGATGGTGCGGAGATTCTTGGATGATGTTGGGAGTTACACTCATCCAGGCAAGTGGAGATGATTCCATTACACACTCTGTTTGTGCCTTGTTGATGATGGACAGACTTTAAGGAGTCAAGAGGAGACTTACTTGCTGCAGAACTCCCAGTCTTTAACTTGGTCTTACAGGTACAGTGTTTATATGTCTATTCCAGTTTAGCTTCTGATCAATGGTAACTTGCATCATCTGCATGTTTTCCTGTAAGTTGTTAACTTTGCTTCTGTTTGTTGTCCAAATTGGACACTAAACACTCAATCTCCTACTGCTGAGAGCAACGAGCTTGGGGTTGGCCAAAAAACACTGTTTGATCTGGAGCCAGTATAGGTGAGTGGGAATATGGATGACGGGTTTGAGTAAGGGTACAAGCAGCAGAGTTTGGTGACCTCAAATTTAAGCAAAGTTAATCTTAATGAGGGTGCAAGACTGGTCAGAAGCTTTTCTCCGGGTAAAACATGCCATCGGGATTGTGAACAGTCTAGTAGTTGACAGCTTCCAGGGGAGTGGTAGAGAGTCAGTAACATGGGAAAGGAATTTGTAGTGGGACTAAAAACAATGGCTTCATACTTGATACCAGGTAAGAAGACTGATAAGTAAGCAACAATGCAGGATTTAAGTGAGAACTGGGTGTTGTCAATAAATTAGTGAAAGCTAAAGCCGTGTTCAGATAACATCAACAATGGACAGCTTGTAAATCAGAAATAGGAAGGGAACAAGGATAGATCCTTTGGGAATGCCAGGCACAGTACAAAGTGGAAACAGAAGCTATTGCAAGTTGTATGATTAGGGAGATACAGATGGAACCAGGCAGGAGCTCTATTTCTGATCTACAGTGCAGAGGTATTGGATGAGAATGGATGGTCAATGATGTCTAAAGGCCAGAGACAAACTGATAAGGGCAACGAGAGGTAGTTCGTATAAGTTACAGTCACACAAGGGTGTAATTTGAGGCTCTGAAGGAGAGTCCTTCAGTATTGCAGCAGGGATGGAAACTTGACAGGACAGATTCAAAAATAGAGTGGGAGAAATGAGAATGATTTGATACGAGACAATACATTCATGTACCTAGAGGAAAAAGAAATGGTTAGAGATGGAGCAGCAATTTGCATAGATGGTGGGGTTGAGGGTGGGTTTTTTTTTGAGGTGGGAGCAGTGACAGCAGATTTAGAGAGGGGGAAAGCACCTGAAAAAGAGAATTGTCTATAATATCACGTAGCAGTGGAGCAAAAAGATGGTCAGCGGCTTAGTGGAAATAGATTTCAGAGAACACAAGGAAAGGTGTCACAGGCCATGACAGAAGATAGAAGAGCAAAGAGGACAACTCATGCACAGGACTGTTAGAGGGGAGCTTTAGAGGAAACTTGGTCTGATGGGTTAGTGGTTAAGGTGGGATATGGCAGAACTAGGTGATGGGATGAACATGATTTTAGTGACAAATTTCATGAGCTTCTTGAACTTGCGACTGGAGACGGAGGGGTCAAGGGAGAGGAGGTTTAAAAAGGTAGTCTACAGTCAAAAAAATAAGCCACAGGGTATCTCTGCATTCCAACATGATCCTGGATTCATGAGTGGTTTTGGTAGAGGAGTGTAAGATCCAACAGCGCTTTATGTAATTCAATCAAATCTGGCAGTGAAAGGTTAGAGATTGTCAGCTAACTTCTTTCAAATCTTTGTCACTTGGACTCCAGAGGACAGAAACGAGGGCCATAAGTAAGGGGACTTGACAGGCTGAGAGAAAATGAAGTTTTATTGACCACTAGGGCATCAAAGTTTGAGGTAAGGGTATAGTTGAGCAAATCAGCAGTTGCAGAATTGTTGCGAACAAGGTCATAAGGCTAGATAATTGGGATTTTAAAAATGCAACTGTAATTGAACTAGGATAGTGACAATGATGGAATATTTTTAATCCAGATTATTGCCTCAATAGTTTCCTTCACAAGTGCTAGAATTGCTAAGCAAATGAAGCCACAGATATCAAAGGAACAACACACAAGACCAAGCGTATGTGGTACTAAAACTACAATATAAGTGGTGTTAGTTCACCACATCCCTTGGAAATTAAGTTGCTTTTTAAATGTGCGCAGAATGCATACAGCTCAACTGATGAAATTTGACATTAGACAATTATCTAATATACAGTTTGATTATAAGGTAAAATATAAGTGTTTCAGCAGGGAATTTTTTTCTTTCCCTTAAGTGTCAACCTTTTAAAAGATAATAATGGTGTTATGATCAATCACAGTAGATCTGGAATATGTATTCTGACCCGATCATCAACCAGGGTTTGGAATATCACAGAGATCAGGTCATTGTCAAACGGTTCAATTACAAGACAAAATTCTAAAAGGCTTAGATTTTGATTTTAAAAAGGCTTTTTAAAAACAAAAAAATCAAACAATTAATATCATCATGGATTTCAAACATTTTTGAAGACCTTGGAAGTCAGGAGCAAAGGAATGAATATTGTCACTGAATATTTCTTTTAAGTATCTTTTTGAACAGTTCACAGATGGGTTAAAAGTATTGACAGACCAATTAGTCTTTATAACCCTGAACTAGAGTTTTACTCAAAGGAATAAAGTAAAATGCCACTCCAAACTCTCCATTCCTCTTACTTCAGATTCTTGCACATCCTCACTATAAATGGCCATGCCTTCAGTAACCTAAACCATACATTCTTCCATTGCCTTTTTATGTGCCCCTGCCTCCAAGATCTGCCTTAAAGCCCATTTCTTTGAACAAGCATTTGGACCTATCTAAAATCTCCTTCTTCTATTTGATACCACTTTCTCCTTATGCCATTGTGATGTTATATATATATATATATTCCCAAGTTAAAGGAGATATACCAATGCTGCAATATTTAGAGAATCTTGTTTCTTTTTACCTTAATAGCAAAATTGTGCTACGTTCAATTATCCTTTTATTCTTGAAAACAACTGGCTAAAGCAATTGAAGATTTGTTTAAAAGTCAGATGAAGCAATTTGTGAAATGATTCACCATCTTTTTCATACTCGTAATGTGACGTTCCACTTTGTCACCTCAGATTGACCAAAACAAGATGCCCGTTATTCATTTTAAGATTAACAGGAACAGTTGTTTCAATCTAAAACCAGCAAGGTGACTGGGAAGTGCTTATTTGATTTACGTTCAGATTGGCGAATCACAGAACAGGAATAAAATTGGGGGAACACTTTTCCCACTGGCTGTGCAGAGAGAAAAAATACAGAACGTGGAATACATGGGCAGTCAGGTTTAAGACAGAGTTTCTGGCTTCGGTCCAGAGCTGGAAGTTAAAATGTAAGAGGTCTATTTTTGCAGTTAAAAAGCAAGCCAAGAAACAAAATCAGGCAGCCCAAGAAAGGCTGCATAATTTCTTATTCATTTCCATTTTGTTTTTTTTCTCCTATGTTTTTCCCATTCCATTTTGAGGAATTATTGTAGCTGTTCTGGTGTACTTATTTCTAGTCTTATTTCCTGCCTGCGAAATAAAGATGGCCACATCCTACTTAGCTGTTTCTTATTCTACCTTTAGAAAGTTTGAGGAATCCCGTAAGGAAGTCATGATATGTAAACGACAGAAGTGATTTTGTAGCTATATTTCTGGTTTAGCCTGGAATTGGATATTGAGTAATATACACACACTTGTGAATGGAACAAGGCATTTGGAATGATTATGGAAATGATTAGTACCATTGTACTGAAGAACATCTCTAACTGAGATGAGAAGACAATCCGCTTACAGGTCTCTATTAATACTATTCTGAAGAGCTTGTCCATCATTTTCCTTCCAATTTCCTCTTGATTAGAAGAAACATTTCAATAAAACCCAGTTCCTCCCCCAGGAGCAGATCTTTTGCTGGCATTTGTCCTTTTACTTCCAGATTAGTTTAAAACAGAATTTTTCATTTTTGAAGGAAACAGCAGAAGTAAAATAAAACATGCCAGCGGAATATTATGAATATTGAAGAGGATCAAAATTATCATGGTACCCCAACTGTAAAAATTTAAAATAAAAACTAAAAATTACACATACAAGGCACAGCATGTCGATAAAGGTTATCCCGTATTGTCTGTTGTAGTTCGTGATCTGCCGATCCTTTCTGAAATCGTTGACTGAGATAGTGCCGTAGATCCTTGTTTAGTTTGCTTCCTGCGATAAAACAAAATTATAGTTAGTCAAAATTATAACTCTTGGTTACCGAATACTATTTGCATATACCTCCATCTTCTTTGATCTACTCACAGGACCCTGATGTGCATTTCACAGTCGAGATATCAACTTGAATGGTCACCTTCGATCAAAGCATCAAAAAATATCAAGATGCTCAGTTAGCACAATAAATTTAAGTAAAATATGACTGGGACTTTTAAATATGATAGATTTTCCAAAATCATCTCAAAAGTGCTTTATTTCAAAAAGCAAACTCATATTCAAATTTATAGAAAATCACTTCATTTTAAAATGTTAACAATGCACACATTAAAAGGGCTTCAAATGTTCAAAAGTATGAGGTAGTGCATTTTGGGAGTAGTAGCAAAGCAAGAGAGTATGAAATAATTTGTGGGCCCTTGAAGGGAACAGGATAGGGAGATAAGGTGGTTAAGAAGTCATATAGATATTTACCTTTATGAGTCATGGCACTGAATTCTTGAGCAGAGAGTTTATGATGGATCTGTATAACATGTGGGTTCATAATTCCTGCATAGTTATTTTGCACCTGGATGGTGGTGGAGATCTGGAACTCACTGTCTCAAAGGGAAGGCAGGAACCATAGCACTTAGATGAACACTTTAGATGAATAGCAGAAAAGGCTACGGGTCATGTGCTGAAAACTCGGACTAGAATAGAAAGGTGCTTGATGACTGATGCAGACATGATGGACCAGAGGGACCCTAATACTCAATGACTTACTAATCTAGATGAAAAGAATTTGGCCCAATTTGAAGAGTGACCCATGCAGTCAGAAGTCTGAATCAAAGGAAAGGTGATAGACCGTATCTAGTTGCTAGCATTGCTAAAAGCAAGATTTCGATCTCATAGCTGATACACAAACTCATTACATGACACTCGAAGATTTTGACAAAATTATCATTCAGAAAATGCTAATCACTCCTTATTATGGATTACACTAACAGTACAACACAAAATATCTGTGAATGACTATTAATTGACAAGTAATGTATGTTAATGTCAATTTTGATACTTCTTATTAATAGCCACCAGAAGAAGGCCCCTTCAAGAATACTGTTCCATCTGTGGGATAAAATCAGAATTTCCTGAAGCAATGATGCGACTTCCAATGAAGTTGAATTACTTTGATTTCTGCTTTTAAAATGTTCCTGACAATGTAAAATGAAAAGTCAAGTAAGAAAGTTTACTGTGTTTGAACTGCACTGATAAATCCATTAGGAGAAGGAAATTAGACAAAAATACCTCCAAACAACTATCTAATTTAGTTTTCCTATACAGAATGTACAAAGTTGCATTCTGCCTTTCTATTACACTTCCTGCTATTGCCAGTATATATTGACACTTTCTTACACCTCGATAGCAAACTCTCTCAAAAGGCTACCATTGATGAACAAATCCAACATTTGAGCAGCTGTTCTCAACCTTCGACCAACTAAGGAAGCAACTTTTGACAACAAAGACCTCCACAATCAAACACAAATCCCAGGGAGAGAGGGGCATATCACATTTTCCCTGTACTGCAACAAGACCTGGACGGTACCTTACAGCATTAAAGAAATTCCATCAAGAATACTTTATCATGTTCTCAGGAATCAGAGGGAGGAAAATCAAACAAATTGCACTATCTTTCTTGAAGCCAGCTCCACAAACATTTAAGTGATACTACTGCAAAATCAATTCGTATGGTCTGAACAACGTCTAGATGGTTGAAAACTTATTCCACCAAGTTCTGTTTCCACAATGCTCAATTGGCCAATTTCATGGAAAAACAATGAAAAAACTTCACAGGTACTTTGAAGCTCTCTGGGAAGTGTGGGAGCAATTTACATTAATGATTGGGAAGAGTTCGCTATGAGTCATTTAAAATAATGCCAACTTGTCCAGTAAGTCGCATCATATTTTGAGTCCAAATGTCAAAGCATGATGCGGGCGTTATGGCCTCAGAGCCAGATATGTCCAAAGATCTGCAAGTTGAGAATCAAGTCTGTTCAGTCACATGAAGATCCAAGTTAAAAAACCATATTATCCTGAGTAGCCGTCATCCTCAAAATCGAGAAATGGCCAATGATAATGTTTATTGAATCTAAAACATCAGTCATTTTGGATATTTTCACCTTACAGAATGCAATTATCAATTCACAAACTGAGATTTTGCCATTGCTACTGCTCTCATTTGTCTGTTCAAAGTAGCTGATAGTTAGGTACCTGTCATGCCCCATGAGTTTGGTCAATCCATTTGAGACAAGTAGTCAGTGAAAATGTACACATCACCTTTCTAAATGCTATGATCAGACATTTATAATAAAATTCTTGTATCTATGTGCATGTTTTTGTTGGCAACATTTAATTTCCTGTTGACATTTTTACCCAATAGAAGTTTCCACATTTATACTTATAATGGAAATTGTCTAGATGTATTAATAGGGATGTCAGGGATGTCTCAGAGAGACTGCAGGACATTCTGAAGGGGGAGGATGAACAGCCAGCTGTCGTGGTGCATATAGGTGCCAATGATATAGGTAAAAAAACGGGATGAGGTCCTACAAGCAGAATTTAGGGAGTTAGGAGCCAAGTTAAAAAGTAGGATCTCAGAGGTAGTAATCTCAGGATTGCTACCAGTGCCATGTGCTAGTCAGAGTAGAAATGAAAGAATAGACAGGATAAATGAGTGGCTTGACAGATGGTGCAGGAGGGAGGGGTTCAGATTTTTGGGACATTGGGACCGGTTCTGGGGGAGGTGGGACAATTACAAATTGGACGGTCCACACCTGGACAGGACTGGAACCAATATCCTACGGGCTGCTTTTGCTAACGCTGTCGGGGAGGGTTTAGGGGGATGGAAACCAAATGATGTCGTTAGTGGACAGTAAGGAGGTAGTAACTAAAGCCTGTAAGGAACTAGATAATTAAGTCAGTGTGACCAAGGGGAAGAGTAGGCAGAGAGCAGATGATGAATGCAAAGGGACAGGTGGTCTGAGGTGCATTTGTTTTAATGCGAGAAGTGTAGTAGGTAAGGCAGATGAACTTAGGGCTTGGATTAGTACCTGGGAGTATGATGTTATTGCTATTACTGAGGCTTGGTTGAGGGAAGGGCAAGATTGGCAACTAAGTATCCCAGGATATAGATGCTTCAGGCGGGATAGAGAGGGAGGTAAAAGAGGTGGAGGAGTTGCATTACTGGTCAAAGAGGATATCACAGCTGTGCTGAAGGAGGGCACTATGGAGGACTCGAGCAGTGAGGCAATATGGGCAGAGCTCAGAAATAGGAAGGGTGTGGTAACAATGTTGGGGCTGTGCTATAGGCCTCCCAACTCGAGTGTGAGATAGAGGTACAAATATATAGACAGATTATGGAAAGATGTAGGAGCAACAGGGTGGTGGTGATGGGAGATTTTAATTTTCCCAACATTGACTGGGAGTCACTTAGTGTTAGGGGTTTAGATGGAGCAGAATTTGTAAGGAGCATCCAGGAGGGTTTTCTAGAGCAGTATGCAAATAGTCCAACTTGGGAGGGGGCCATACTGGACCTGGTGTTGGGGAATGAGCCCGGCCAGGTGAAGTTTCAGTAGGCGATTACTTTGGGAATAGTAATCACAATTCCATAAGTTTTAGAATACTGATGGACAAAAGACAAGTGTGGTCCTCAAGGAAGCGTGCTAAATTGGGGGAAGGCCAACTATAGCAAAATTCGGCAGGAGCTGGGGAATGTGGATTGGGAGCAGCTGTTTGAGGGTAAATCCACAATTCACATGTGGGAGGCTTTTAAAGAGAGGTTGATTAGAGTGCAGGACAGACATGTCCCTGTGAAAATGAGGGATAGAAAGGGCAAGATTAGGGAACCATGGATGACAAGTGAAACTGTGAGGATTTCAAAGAGGAAAGCAAAGAGGAAAAAGGAAGCATACAGAAGGTCTAGGCAACTGAAAACAGACGAAGCTTTGGAAGAATATTAGGAAAGTAGGACCAATCTGAAACGAGGAATTAAGAGGGCTAAAAGGGGTCATGAAATATCTTCAGCAAACAGGGTTAAGGAAAATCCCAAAGCCTTTTATTCATACATAAGGAGCAAGAGGGTAACTAGAGAAAGGGTTGGCCCACTCAAGGACAAAGGAGGGAAGTTATGTGAGGAGTCAGAGAAAATGAGTGAGATCCTTAATGAGTACTTTGTGTTGGTATTCACTGAGGAGAGGGACATGACGGATGTTGAGGTTAGAGATAGATGTTTGATTACTCTAGGTCAAGTCAGCATAAGGAGCGGGGGGGATGTGTTGGGTATTCTAAAAGGCAATAGGGTGGACAAGTCCCCAGGTCCAGATGGGATCTATCCCAGATTACTGAGGGAAGCGAGAGAGGAAATAGCTGAGGCCTTAACAGATATCTTTGCAGCATCCTTGAGCATGGGTGAGGTCCCGGAGGACTGGAGAATTGCTAATGTCATCCCCTTATTTAAGAAGGGTAGCAAGGATAATCCAGGTATTTGTAGACCGGTCAGCCTGACGTCAGTGATGTGGAAGCTGCTGGAGAAGATACTGAGGGATAGGATCTATTTACATTTGGAAGAAAATGGGCTTATTAGTGATAGGCAGCATGGTTTTGTGCAGGGAAGGTCATGTCTTACCAACTTGATAGAATTCCTTGAGGAAGTGACAAAGTTGATGGATGAGGGAAGGGCTGTAGATGTCATATACATAGACTTCAGTAAGGCGTTTGATAAGGTTCCCCATGGTAGACTGATGGAGAAAGTGAAGTCGCATGGGGTCCAGGGTGTACTAGCTAGATGGATAGAGAACTGACTGGGCAACAGGAGACAGAGAGTTGTAGTGGAAGGGAGTTTCTCAAAATAGAGAACTGTGACTAGTGGTGTTCCACAGGGATCTGTGTTGGGACTACTGTTGTTTGTGATATACATAAATGGTCCGGAGAAAGGTATGGATGGTCTGATTAGCAAGTTTGCAGATGACACTAAGACTGGTGGAGTAGCAGATAGTGAAGGGGACTGTCAGAGAATGCAGCAGAATATAGATAGATTTGAGAGTTGGGCAGAGAAATGGCAGATGGAGTTCAATCCAGGCAAATGCGAGGTGGAAGATCCAATTCAAGAGCGACCTATACAGTAAATGGAAAAGCCCTGGGGAAAATTGACGCACAGAGAGATCTGGATGTTCAGGTCCATTGTACCCTGAAGGTGGCAACGCAGGTCAATAGAGTGGTCAAGAAGCCATACGGCATGCTTTCATTCATCGGACGGGGTACTGAGTACAAGAGTTAGCAGGTCATGTTACAGTTGTACAGGACCTTAGTTCGACTACATTTGGAATACTGCGTACAGTTCTGGTCGCCACATTACCAAAAGGATGTGGATGCTTTGGAGAGGGTGTAGAGGAGGTTCACCAGGATGTTGCCTGGTATGGAGGGTGCTAGCTATGAAGAGAGGTTGAGTAGATTAGGATTATTTACATTAGAAAGACGGAGGTCGGGGGGGTACCTGATCGAGGTCTACAAAATCATGAGAGGTATAGACAGGGTGGATAGCAAGAAGCTTTTCTCCCCCAGAGTGGGGGACTCAATTACTAGGGGCCACGATTTCAAGGTGAGAGGGGCAAAGTTTAAGGGAGATATGCGTGGGAAGTTCTTTATGCAGAGGGTGGTGGGTGCCTGGAACGCGTTGCCAGCGGAGGTGGAAGAGGCGGGCATGATAGCGTCATTTAGGATGTATCTAGACAGATACATGAATGGGCAGGGACCAGAGGGATACAGATCCTTGGAAAATAAGCGACAGGTTTAGATAGAGGATCTGGATTAGCGTAGGCTTGGAGGGCCGAAGGGGCTGTTCCAGTGCTATAATTTTCTTTGTTCTTTGTTCTAATACTGTAATTGCAACCTGCTATAACTAGCGGCACTGCAGTGTCTCAGTTTTACATCTCTCTGCTCTTTTGTCTGTATCACAGGCCAACCAACTGAACTTCAATCCAAATATTATGGAAAATGAAGACAGACGGTATGAATTAAAACAGGAATTGAATTACCCCACTACCCCAATCAAATTATCCTCCCAATTCCACATCACCTACAGATTCTTCACAGCCTACACTGAATGCATAAAAGATCGACTTAGATATTCTAATTCTATCATGACGGTAAGTGTTTAGGTAACAAACAATGGTTTAATTTTGAAATTTAAATATGTGAACAAGTGGAACTTGATAAACTGTGGGAAACATAAAACATTAATGTTTCACAATGTTATCAATTTCTGCTCTGCAGCTGATCTGTCAAGTCAAGCAACTAGAAGAGATATAAGAAGTTGTTTTTGTACAATGGGAATTGCTGGCGCAGAGTCAGGAAGAATTATAGCAGCTAGCCTCTGATGTTTTATGTGCTTGTATGTTATCTCCTCTCTCTAATGGAAAGCAGT
Source organism: Ginglymostoma cirratum (assembly GCA_024137785.1). Taxonomy (NCBI): domain Eukaryota; kingdom Metazoa; phylum Chordata; class Chondrichthyes; order Orectolobiformes; family Ginglymostomatidae; genus Ginglymostoma; species Ginglymostoma cirratum. The sequence goes on along the minus strand of JAHRHZ010000069.1, from coordinate 22,160,728 downwards.
TCTCAGACATGTATCAGATCAGGCCTTTCTTTCAATCAGACACAGAGCTCACTGTAACCAAAACATGGCCAACACACTGAAAATGACTACATCTAAAGCAACATTCCCATGACTGACTTGTCATTTTTTTTCTAAATTTATGGAAAAAATATCACCAACTTGCTAGAACTCAGATGATAAAAATAATGCCAAAGTTGAAGAGAACAGTAAATCATGTCACTGGGAAAATTTACATTTTGAGTATTATCATGTCACACACTTCCCAATCTGATTACACTTTAAAGTCAGACACTGGAAACAGAGTTATTCTTATATCAGGTCGCCAATGGAATCTGCATGCTGTATATCATGACACATATCTCATTATTGAAGCATGGTCATGGTAAACAAAAACAAAGAGCTGCTCTAGAGCTCGTTGAAAGGCCAACGAAGCCTGGTATGAAGCTGCTGTCATGAAAGATTTTACACTGCTGCCCAGGTAATGTCCTAAGGTTTGGCACTTGTTCATCTGACACAGAGGCCAAATGTAAATTAAAAGCAACTGGCAGGTCATGACAACTGCAAAAGATTCCTTTGTGCAGCCACAGTAAAAACACAGACAGACTCCTTAATCACCATTAAAGTTCATCAGTTGAAAGAGTTACAGTTGACGTACAGATCACAATCAAACCTCTTTGTGCTAAACATTCAGTCACAAGCGCCTATCGCGTCTGGACAATTGCAGAAGCACTAGTGAAAATATACTGAAAGCAACAAATGCTGGAGATCACAGTGGGTCAGACAGCATCTGTGGAGAGAGAGTGAACTAATCTTTTGAGCCCAGATGACTCTATATCAGAGTTTAAGGAACATGGTGGTGTGTTAAAGTGGCAGGCATCTGGAAACTCAAGGTCTTTCTTTGTGGACAAAATGTAGGGGATCTGCAAAACACTAACCCAGTCTGAACTTCATTTCCACAATGTAGAGGAGATGTCATTGTGAGTTGCAAATACAGTAGACTAGATTCTGGGAAGTGCGGGTAAATTGTTGCTTCACCTGGAAGGTATGTTTGAGGCCTTGTCTCGTGAGGAGGAAGGAAGTAAATGGGCAGCTGTTACACCTGCTGCAGTTGCAGGGCTAAGGGCTAAGGGGCTGTGGGGGAGGTGTTAGGAGTGAAGGAGGAGTGGACCAACGTGTCCCAAAAGGAACGGTCCTTGCAGAAGGCTGACAAGAGAGGGGAAGGGAATGTGTGCCTGGCATTGGCATCTCGCTGGAAATGGTGGCTCATGGTCCTGTGGATGTGGATGTGGATCCTGTAGGTGAGGACAAGGGGACCCGATCAATGTTGTGGGAGGGAAGAACGGGGGTGAGGGCCAAAGTGGAGGAGATAGATTGGACCCAGTTGAGGACGCTGTCAACTACGATGCTGGGGCATCCTCAGTTCAGGAAGTCGGTGGACATTTCGGATTAAAATAGAACTTGCCCGCGGAACTTCCTTTTCAGAGTAAAAATGAAAGTATGTATGGAGATACATAATTCAGAATGCATCAGAACAGTGTCGTGTTGATAGTTGGCAGGAAGAATGAAAGTAACACTTATTTCAGGGAGGGCCATTTTAAGACTATCCTACTTTTCTATCAGTAATGAATACAGAAAATAGAAGCCACGATAATTGGGTTTCCATGTTTCAACTGGATATATATTTTTCATGCTTATATTATGTTCAAAATGATCTAGATTGTCTTAATATTCCAAAGGTTGAGCTTATTCCTTACTACTTCATATACATACTCAGCTAGTAGCCGTCTGTCAATATAAACAAAATAAGCAATGCCATATCATTCCATCTACATTAGTACAATGTTATATAAATTAACATGTTTGATGCAAATGTCATATTACCTGCTCTGTTCCGATATATGCACATGGATTTGTCTAAGATCAGTAAATGTGGACTGTTTGTGACTTTGAAACTATTTCTCCAACATTCATACCTGAGCACTTTTAAAAGAGGATGATAAGAAGAATGGTAAAATTGTTCTTGTGCATTGAGTGGTTTAATCATAATTATTCTAATACACTGAAATGAACCATAAGAGATCATGTTATTTATCTGCATTTTAAGCGAGTAACAATTACCCTGCTATCTTCTGAACACAGCACCTAATAGTTGCAAACAAAATTCTGATAGCAGAGAGCCATTCATTAATTAACTACTTGTCAACCATCAACAGAAAATGACTGACAAAAGTCACACATAATAATAATCATAAGAAAGATAAGCAAAGTGGATTTTGAAAGTATGTCTGCAGAACTACTTATGACAATTAGCAAAATTATAGATGTGTAGAACAACATAAGAAATTTTGCCTTTCGAGTAATTAGGATTTCTAATATATAAAAGACTTCTGCAGCTGATCAAACAGAGACATAAATGAGTAAGCTTTTAAACTGGCAGATTTCTGCACTTCCATGTTGATGCGTTGTCAGAGGGAGAAGACAGTTCTCACCAGTGAGACTGCATGTGCAGATGGTGCCAGTTGATCTTGGCGTTTGCCTATTGTTAGAAATAGCTCAGTGAAAAACATTGTACAATATTCACTTGATCTCTTAGCAATGCATGGTATTTGTGCCACCTAGAGGAGACGTTTATATGGTTAACAGCCATATCTCACTTTCAAATGAGTTTGAGCCAAATGTTTCTCTGGGAAAACAATTCTCTTCCCTTCTAACGCTAACCAATGCATACAAGTGGCTATAATCAGCATATGCAACAAATTCAATGGGGAAAGGTTTGTCCAAAAAGTATCTCCATTTTCTTCTCTTGGTCAAGTCAAAGGATTGCTTGACGGTTAGACTAAGTTACAAATCCAGTTCACGTTAGTGGATGGGTGAATCCAGAAGGACAGCACTGCCCTAAGTCACATACCGTCCAGGTGTGGAAAAATATCAGGTGTTCTCTCACTGCCGCAGGATCAAATTTCTGAAACTCCTTTCCTAACACCCTGTGGACATACATATACAACATGGAGTACAGCTGTTCAAGAAAGTGACTTACCACCACCACCTCAAAGACAGCTGGAGACAGGCAATAAATAATGGCTTCACCAGCAAAGCCTGCAAACCACAAATATATTAACTTTTTTTTTAAAAAAGAAATCCAACTCTAACCTCTCCAACTGCAGGACCATTACAGAAAATATATGGAGGAAGTTGCAAACATTCAGACATATATAGTTCACAATGCTAAGTTTGAGACCCATCAGATGCTCACTTTGCCGGCTAATGGCAAGGAAACATACATAGCATGAAAGAAATCCAATGATATAAATCACATTTTGGGCACTCAGCTTTATTAGAGTTTCTTAACTTTGTTGATGAACACAAATTTACATCAATTAGATCTTAGTATCTTAAAAATCCACCAAAAGGAAAACATTTCAACTATAAATCATACCATTTATCTGGTTCTAAGAAATGTATTATAACAAATGGATGTTAACCACCTCTGGACTGCTTCTAATTTCGTTTTCCGGCAAAAAGTCTTTGAAAGTTTTTTGAGAAAATTTGTAGCTCTGTTTGTGGATGAGGTTGCAGACTTTCTCTCTGAGCCGGTGTGTTTGATTGCAGACGTTTCGTCACCCTACGAGATAACATTGTCAGTGCGCCTCCGGTGAAGCGTTAGTGTTCTGTCCCACTTGTTATTTATATGCCTCAGTTTGCTGAGGTGGTTGGTATTACTTCCGTTCTGTTTTGCAGTGGTTTGTATAATGGGTCCAGTTCAATGTGTTTGTTGATGGAGTTCCGGTTGGAATGCCAGGCCTCCAGGAATTCCCTGGCATGTCTCTGTTTGGCTTGTGCTATTATGGATGCGTTGGCCCAGTCGAATTTGTGTCCTTCTTTGTCCGTGTGTATTGCAACCAGTGAGAATTGGTCATGTCTCTTGGTGGCTAATTGGTGTTCGTGTATCCTTATTGTCAGTTTTCTTCCAGTTTGGCCCATGTGATACTTTTTCACAGTCCTTGCATGGTATTTTGTATATTACGATAGTTTTATTGGCTGTGGGTATGGGATCCTTTACGTTCATTAGTAGCTGTTACAGGGTGGTTGTTGGTTTGTGGGCTACCCTGATACCTAGAAGTTGAGTAGTCTTGTGGTCATCTCTGATGTGTCTCTATTGCACAGTAGTGTGTAGTGTATCTAGTGTGTCTGGTCATGTTGTGTCCTGTCATGGGGGGTAATGGCGGATTGTGCTTTTTGGGTATCCATTCCTTTTTAAAATCTCTGTATAAGTGCTCCTGTTCTGCTTTGTGCAATTCCGGGTTGCTGTAGTGTGTTGTGGCCTGTTTGAATAATATCCTGATGGAACTCCATTTATGCTTGTTGGGGTGTACACTGGCTTGGTGAGCAAGTCTACAACCTCAACTTCGCATTTTGTTGTATCATTTGGTTCCCTACCACTTAGCCGTAAATTAATTTAAGTGGCTTTGACCAGTATGTGTTAATCCAGTGCAATATTGACCACATTTTGCAGGAGGGAAAAAAGAACATTTGTTCTACTTGTATCTCCACTTTAAACCTATGATAATCCTTTTAATGTATTGTGCAATTTTCATTTTCCCCTTGTTGCTGTAGTATGTTCACAGTGTTCATTGTTGCTTAATGAATCCCCTTATGTTTTGTCAGCTGATAAAATTAACTACATATTTCTTCTTTCCAAAGCTACACAGCGATGCAATGAAACACTTGTCAACCTTTTTAAGAAGTGGTTTGTATATCAAAACACATCAATTGTAATAAATAGTTGCTGAACTCTTATAATGGGCGCAGACACACTTTTGTTAATGTGACATAGCTAAATGGCATGTGGGTGGGTGTGAAGAATAATTAGATGTTCGCATTTATCGCAAGTCAAAAAAAAAGTGAGCTGCACTTAATTAGCCTAACATTTAGAGTGTTACTTCATGCTGCATTACAAGCTTCAGTGCTGCTGCAGTCAATGAACATGCCATATTCCTGTTATGTAATGCATGCATTCCTGTACCAGATCACGAGACTGCATTCGTGTTAAACTACATTTCAAAAAAAATCATGCTGCCGTAAACTATTCCATTTCATTTTTATCTAATTGAGGCAACAGCTTGACATCTACAGTTATTGATTCAAGAACTGCATGAAGAAGAGCCTAAAAATTTGTATACTTCTCTGTTCAAGGAAGGTGGCGGTGGGCAGGGTGGGGTGGGGGGCAGAAGGAGTGGAGGGTAGAGACAGAGAGAGACAGAGAGAGAAGACACAGGTCAGTAGCTTAACATCTGTCATAGGAGAAATGTTGAAATCTATTATTGAAGAAGTTACAGTGGGTCATTGAGAAAAATCGCAATGTATTCAGGCAGAGTCAACATGGGTCTGAGGAAGGGGAATCATGTTTGACCAACTTACTGGAGTTTTTTGAGGAAGTATAACATGAATGAAGTAGAGCCTATGGATGTGCTGCACTTCGATTTCCAAAAGCATTTGGCAAAAATGCTTCAAAGGTTACAGCGTAGAATAGAAGCTCATGGTTTGGAGGTAATCTAATTGTATAGACAGAAGTGGAAATTGCTGGAGAAGCTCAGCAGGTCTGGAAGCATCTGTGGACAGAAAGCAAAGTTAATGTTTCAGGTCCAATAACCCTCTTCAGAACTAGTGGTAGTTGGGAAAAAGTAATGCTTACTTGATGAAGAATGTGAATGCATTATAAGCAGTTCAGTTGACTGACACTTGACGGGGGAGGGGAGGTAGATGGGATTATCTTATGAGGAAAGTCTGGATAGCTTTGACCTCAATTGATGGCAGTTTCAAAGATCATAAGATGTCAGAGCAGAATTAGGCCATTCAGCCCATTGATTCTGCTTTGCCATTCAACAATAGCTGATATGCTTCTCAAACCCATTCTCCTGTCTTCTCCCCGTATACCTTAATCTAATCACTAATCAAGATCCTATCTATCCCTATCTCAAATATACTCAATGACTTGGCCTCCACAGCTTTTTTTGTTAGTGAGTTCCAAGGATTAACTACTCTCTGGATGAAGATACTTCTCCTCATCCCACATCTAAAGCGTTGTCCTTTCTCTCGAAGGCTGTGCCCTCAGGTCCTAGTCTCTCCCTACTAGTGGAACAGCTTCTCCACAGCCACTCTATCCAGCCCTCTCAGCATTCCCTAAGTCTCAATCAGATGCCCTCTCATTCTTCTTTTGCTTTTATGCTGTCCTGACCTCCCTTGTCAGCCATGGGTGCCACGTCTTCCCCTTAGTATGTTTCTTCTTCCCTCGGATGAATTTCTGTTGTACCTCCTGTATAACTCCTAGAAACTCCTCCCATTGCTGCTCCACCATTTTCTCTGCTAAGCTCCCCTTCCAATCAACTCTGGCCAGCTCCTCCCTCATGTCTTTACAATTGAGTAAAGGTAACTGCAATGTGATTACATCTGATTCCAGCTTCTGCCCCTCAAACTGCAGGGTGAATTCTATCATTTTAGGGTCACTGCCCCCTCGTGATTAAGCTCCCTAATCAAGTCTGTCTCATTACAAATCACCAAATCCAGACTGCCTGCTCACGAGTGAACTCTACCACAAACTGGATGAAAAAGCTCTCTTGTAGATATCCTAGAAATTCTTACCAACCTGATTTTCCCAGTCCCTCCACATACTGAAGACCCCTGATTATTCTGACAGTGCCTTTCTCAGATGCCTGTTCTATCTCCTAATTTGTTTTCTGCCCATATCCTGACTACTGCTAGGAGACCCATTCATAACTCCCAGCAGGGTCTTTTCTCCTTTGTGGCTCCTCAACTCTACCCACACAGATTCTATACACAGATTTCCGATTCTATATAATTTCTTGTTATCAGTTTAATTTCATTTCTTACAAACAAGGCAATCCCATCTGCCTGTCCTGTTGATAGGACGTATATCATTGGATACTTCAAAGAAGGTGTAGTAGTCTTATGAAAACATATGAAAGCTGGATGGGCTTTAAGGCGATGGATGCTTAAGGGGTGTTTTCTCTTGTAGGAAGGTTTATAATTTTTGGATGCACTTTAAAAGCAAGAAGTCTCCCATTTAAGATGGAATTAGGATAGCTTTTACTAAATCTCGGAGGTAAATGCATCTTTGAAACTCTCCAATGAAAGATAGAGGTGGGAATATTTTTACGGCTGATGTATGTTGATTCTGTCCTAATAAGGAAGAAGGGGGTAGGTGGGAATGTGATATTACTGAATGGTAGAAGGGGCAAGTAGCCAACTCCTGCTCCTATTTGGTATGTTTATACAACCTTTCACAGAGACAGAAAACAGTGCATTAAATCGATGAGCATGGTTATGGGGGGGTGTAAACAAAAACATATAGAGGTTAATGCACTGGCTGCAAGGTACTTCAATTTAACACTCCTGTTTTATTGATTTGAAAATGTGAAGGAAAAACAGAGGATGTCAGTAATATACATCAGCATAGTAAGCATCGATAAAAAGAAGGGGTCACCGAAGTTTGGAGTGTGTAAATATATTAATCAGTCTGTTCAGAGGTGTTATGACACACCTCTGGAGCAGACAGGGCTTGAAACTGTGCCTCCTGGCTCAGATGTAAGGACATCACCACTGCACCACAACAGCCTACCTGTTTTGGGTATGCATCCTTCACAATAACTATTGCCAGTAACATGTAAGACGAGTACAAGTCACTAAGGTTAGAAAATAAACCATCAATTTCAACAATCATAGCAAGAAAAGAAATGGACTGAATTTGCTGCTTGTGGGTACAGTAGTTTACTGCAGGTACTGAAAGCAAAAAATGCTGAAAATTACAGCGGGTTGGACAGCATCCGTGGAGGGAGAACAAACTAACTTTTCAGGTCTAGATGACTCTTCATCAGAGCTCACACTGGGTATTGGTCTTCTCCACATAAGTAGCCCTTTCCAATGCTTAATTCAATAAAAGTCAGCAAAATAAAGAAGTCAACATAAGAATGGTGTCTCAAATAAAAGTCGCATCTGGGGGCTCTGAACAACTGTGTCAGAGGAGACTTATAGGCAGACACTATACCCAGTGTGAGCTCCAATGAAGAGTCATCTAGACCTGAAAAGTTAGTTTGTTCTCCATCCACGGATGCTGTCTGACCCGCTGTAATTTCCAGCATTTTTTGCTTTCAGTACCTGCAGTAAACTTGCTCCTACTATACCCACTTTGATGGTTGCGAGGGAGAATCAGGCTGGAAGTAAAGGTTACAGAGCAGGGAGCAAGAGTATTGTGGCGAGAGGGATTCCTCTGAAAAGAGAGGGGAGTACAGGAGGAAACGCTCTTTGAGTGTGAATCCTGTTGTAGATGGTAAAAATGACACAGGATGATCTGGATAAATATGAAGGCCGTGTCAGTGGAAGCAGAGGACAAACCATTCCTAATGTTGTCCAGAAATTTCGAAAAATATTGAGATCAGAGAAAGTCAAATGTAAGACTGATCAGTCAAGGGTCCTGTCATCTACTGTGGAAGGGGACCTCAGTGAACTAGAAATGGTGCCATGTCTGTAGCTCTGATTGTGGGGAACACAAAGTATCCCTCATTTCTGGAGCCAGAAACAGGTGACCTACCTGTAGAAATTAGATTCTTAGCATTCAGTTACATTCAACCTCGAAAGCCTCTGTTCAGCAATAATGAGATAATGAACCAGATGATGAATTTTTCTGATGAAGAGTCTAGGCCCGAAACGTCAAGCTTTCCTGCTCCTATGATGCTGCTTGGCCTGCTGTGTTCATCCAGCCCCACACCTTGTTATCTCGGATTCTCCAGCATCTGCAGTACCTTTTATCTCTAATGAACCAGATAACCACTTTTTGCCACTGCACTGAAATGACTGCTTACAGTTCTGCCCAAATTTCTGGAGTGGGCTTGAATGCACAGCCTTGAGGTGGGATTGCAGCCAGTGAGTCAAAGCTAATATTTTAGCATGGAATAGGATTTGCAAGACAGATTTTCATAAATATAGTGTGGGTAGATACTTCTGGTAGGAATATTTGAATTTTCAATGCTTATAGGCAGACACTATACCCAGTACGAGCTCCAATGAAGAGTCATCTAGACTTGAAATGTTAGTTTGACCTGAAGTGATCCCTGTTTTCCATTTTGTTTGCAATAGTGCTCGATAATGTTATGTTATACGTACAAAGGCAGATTCTTGGCTCGTAGTCTGCTAATTCTTCATCCTAAACTGTTTTCATGGCAGTTTTTTTTTTCAGGGTTAGTTTGCTGTTGCCTTCTGGTCTCAAGGGCAGTGACACGAGGTGGGTCCCAAGTGTAGTTCAGTTAGAATGGTAATCGAAATTGTTGGTATTATTCTGAACTATATCCATCTCGTCAACTCAGCTACTTCCAACCTCCAATCCCAAACCCCTCCCCAGATTCAGACTTTGGGTAAGTAAACTGGGGTCATCACATTTAACAAAGGCATAACAATGTAAAAGCAATCAAGTAGATTTAGCTTACTAGTTCTCTATACGGTTCAATAGAATCTAAATAATATGACGAGTATATTGTGTGTACTGTACTACAGGATAAAAAAAAAAATTCCTAACAGCACTAAATAGACAATGTATATTTAGAGACAATAGGAGCCAAGAAAGCTCTAAACAAGTCAAATATTTGCTTTGAAAGCTGAATCATTTTGCAAGCGGGACGCTCCAGAAGTGATTGATTATTTGTTGGCTTTGAAACGCAGAGAGAATAATTATTAATAATGGTAGAATCTTAAATTAAATCACAGGTAAGGAGTAAAGTAGTCCTGAAGAATCAATGACACAGCTGTTTGTGAATTTTAAAGTGGTTCAATAGATGGAGCTATGAAATGAAAAACTGAATCGATAATACAACTTCAACAATTTGGCAGCTGCTCTGGCGTTGTTTAAAATATTCATAATATTAAAAGGTTGAGAACTTTAAGGGATATGCATGATCCCTTCAAAACCACCTAGATTATCAATAAATGAAATAAAGTGCCACTCACTGTAGACGCACACGCATTGATATTTATCTCCCCTTCTAGAAGCCTAAGAATTTTAAACACAAAAATTAAATTAGAAGTATGTTCATCCCATCTAGTTCATCCAGTCATTTTCTTCACCAATTGTTACTAATGTTTTCTCAAAACAAATTTTGTTTACTCTTGCATCAATGGTCCTAACAAAACATCATAATTTTATCATTTTTATGTCATGCCTTTGCTCACCAATAACCTGTGATGATCCTGCTTTAAGAAGATACTTCCAATCCTAGGGTTCTTCGGGCACATTGGTAACATCCTTACCTCTGAGCCAAGTGGTCCAGGTCAAAATCCCACTTGCCCTAATGGTGGATATTAGCATTTCTGAACAAGTTCATTAGAAACATATCTATACTTCCAATCCTGTTACTGAGCCCAAAATTCATCCTCCCAGGTATTTTAAGTCCTTTCTGCCTATGTCTCAATTATTATTGTTTCAAAATAAAGACAGCCCTGTTTACTAAAATTCTTCAGGCTGAATTTTATGCTGTGAGCCAGATGTCTACCTCTCCAATTTAAAACATGGAGGAGGGCTTGCTGCTGCTTAGCTGGCTCGGCCAAAACCATTCACTGGACCAATAAAACAGTTGGTAGATTAATTGTCCCAGCATCGTTACTGGGAGAATTGATCACTTGCTGAGACTGCAGAATGTTCTCTCAAGACAGCAAATGCTGGAGATCACAACTAGTCAAACAGCCTCCATGACGAGAGAGCAAGCTAATGTTTTGATTCTGGATGAAACATTAGCTTCCTCTCTGATCATGAATGTTGTCCGACTTGCTGTGATGTCCAGCATTTATCGTTTTCAGGACAGATTCCAGGACCTGCAGTAATGTTCTCTGAACATAAATTATGTTCTCTGAAGATATTGATAAAACCTAGTCAAAGGCAAGTCTGGGGTCTTGCTGGTGCCAGGCTGGCAGAGTTCAGCAAAGGGCATGGGGAGTCAAGCTGAACAGGGCACAGCAGGGTAAGGTGGCATCTGGAGACGACACGAGCGTATTGGCTGTTATTTACAAACATTTGTATTCCAGAATACTCATTTTATCCTAATGATGGGCTCAACAGGATAAATGCAATTTAACTGACTGTCTTTGGCAGTCAATACAGGACCTTGACTGGATTCATTGTCATGAGCAAGCCTTTTTTGTTGTGCCCCAGTTTGCATTCAGAAAGGAATTAGATCAACATTTACTTTTTAACTTGGCAGCTACATTTCAAAATGCCAATTTAGTCAAGTCTGCAGACAGGAAGAAATGTAGACAAGTTCATTCCTGTGTTTGTAATGGCTGATCCATCAAAGAATAGACAATAGAAAAGGGCAGGCAAAAGCTCAATATTAACATTTTTGACAATAAAGCACACCCTTTGACATAAAGACGTGACCTTAGTGGCTCAACTTTCATTTTACATCAATGTGCTTCTGAAACTAAAGTCTGAATCAGCAAAGAACTAATTAAGTTCAGAGCAGAGATGGGAGTTATTCAGTTGAGAGCATTTATATTAGTTAATCAGTATTGTAATCCAAACTAATTGCACTGCCCTGTTCTTGCCTCACGACCACGTATGCTTCAAATATCATTACATTTCCTATTCAAAGGCAGAATAAAAAAGGTCTGAATGAATGTCCTCTCCAAGCCATGAGGAGGATTCTGTGCAGATGACATACAAGTTGACTCCTTGAAGTTACTACACGTGCACTAAAAGACCCATGCATTTACACAAACTGGCATTTGATGGCCTCAGGTAGCCCTCATGCTTTACAGCCAAGAATTTACTATACAAAAGTATTGTTCCGCTGTCAAGAAGAGCTTATGTTTATATAGCATCTTTGACATAATAAAATGTCCCAAGGCAATTCGCAAAAATGCTATAAAGCAAAATGCAAAGAAAAAGTAGATTTCAAAAGATGTACAATTTGCAGCTATCAGCTATGCTTCATAGTTGCTTGGGCAAACAGATAGGTTTTAAGGACAGTCTAAAAGGAGGAAAATAAGACAGAGAAATAAGGGGACGATTCCATGATTTGTATGCCATGCAGTTGAAGACACAGTCACCAAAGAAGTTAAATTCTGGGATGCTCAACTGACCAGAACTCAGTGACCACAGAAATCTTGCAGTGTTGTAGAGCTTCAGATGATTCGAGAGATGAGGAGGAGTTAGGACATGAAGGGATTTGAAAGCGAGGATGAGAATCTTAAAATCAAGACACTGCTTGACTGGGAGCCAACGTTCATCCACGAGCACAAGAGTGGATGAGAATCTTAAAATCAAGACACTGCTTGACTGGGAGCCAACGTTCATCCGTGAGCACAAGAGTGATTGGAGAATGGGACTTGCCGTAAATCAAGACATGGTAGTTGAGTTGGGATGACCTCATCTTTGTGGAGGATAGAATGTACGAGTCCATGCAGGAATGTGTGAGAATAGCCATGTCGAGAGTAATGGATACATAGATGAGGGTCAAGGACAAAGTCGAGTGATATTACAGAGGCAGAAATAAGTGATCTCATTGATGGCACCAACAGAAACTGTTGAGGTTCAAATGTGATACCAAGATTGTGAACAGACTGCTTTAATCTCAGACTGTAGGCATGGAGAGTGACTGAACTTAGTAACTCAGGAAAGGAGATTGGAGCAGGGACTGAAGTCAATGGCTTCAATTTTGCCAATGTTTAACTGGAGGAAATGTCTACTTTTCCAGAACTGCCTGTTAGATAAGCATTCTGATAATTTAGCAACAGTGAAGGAGTCAAGCGGGCAAGTACTGTGGTTAAGCTGTCAGTAAAAAATAGTCTGTTGTATTTTTAATAATCACTTGAAATCGATCATGAATTCTCAACCAAACAAAATAGTCTTATTCTGTTCACACTGTCAATAACAGCATAAATCTCACAAGGTCAATTAGGGATGGGCAACAAACGCTAGCCTAGACAGTGACACCCCATCCTGTGAAAGTAAAGCTTTAAAAAGTACAGGAAGATAATATTATTGGAACAATCATATATTTTGTACTATGTAGCAAGCGTTTTCTAAAACAGGATTCTTTAATCCCTTTAAGCAAATTGCATCATTACTGTTTAATTTTATATTTGAACCATCAGTAATTACTATGTATTTTCCCCTCTGAAAACTGCGGTATTATGACAATATTTTCTATTTTTCAATTATCTACCTAATAAAATTAAAACAAATGGTCCTATTTAAGGTTCAAAGCTGTGAAAATTACCAGCTATCAAATGAAGACAGAGAACACAGTCAGTCAGTCTCTGACATAGTATACTAAGGGTGAAGGTTAATTGTTGAATTTCATCACCTAACCTATCCATGACAAATAAGGGTTGCAGGTTTTGGTTCCGAAACAACTCAATAAACTAAAGTCTTTTTTCAACAATCAGCCTGAAATTTAAGAAACAGTCAAGCTATCGGAAGTATGTATTAACACAGAATTAAAATCTGCTTTATATTAATGTGACATGCATCGATAATTAACCTTGTTCCTTTTAAAGTTATTGTTTGTGTTTTTTATGGCCTGATTGCAATTACACCCATGTTAAGTACGAGGTGCTATCTAAATCTGTACACATGATCCAAGGGAAGATTTTCTCAATGTTAATAATATAACCGCATCATAAGTCACCACAGCAAAGGCACCTTGATCTAGTGCTGTGTAAGTTTCATTATTCACTCACTTGCTCTGACCAAATTAATGCAATACTTCAAGTTATATCATAAGGTGAAAGCTCAATTAGCAAGAATAAAAGCAAAACACATTCAAAATATACAGTTATCAAATCATCATCTGTAAAGATTTCAAGTATTTGTCTGTTCAATTCTTCTGTATGGGTGTCAACAGCCAACATACAAAATGTTAGAGATAGTAGGAACTGCCGATGCTGGAGAATCTGAAATAACAAGGTGTGGGGCTGGATGAACACAGCAGGCCAAGCAGCATCAGAGGAGCAGGAAGGCTGACGTTTTGGGTCTGGACCCTTCTTAACTTCCTCCTCTTTTCAGACACTGATCGCTGGCTATTGCATTTCTAGCTTTTATTTTTGATTTTGGTCTTCTTGCATGTGTAGATTGTATCTTTTATATGATATGTGCTGTTTTACTTTCTTCCTGCAAACATCAATTTACACTTTGCATAAATAAACTTTAGCTTCCACTTTTTGGTCCAATTGTCCTATTGACCTCAGCTTGTACTTCTCAGGAATTTTATCTCCTCAGACTCAACTGCCTCTTGAAAGCCAGTTGTATGACAGGCTGGCTTGAGTTTGGACCTGCAGTGCCAGCATCTACAGATTAATGGTAACAAATCTGCCTTTATCTTGCAGCAGAATATGTCTTTGAAACAGGAAAAGTGGTGTCCACTATTCTGCTGAAGCTACAATAGTTGCCTAAGTATTGTAAACAGACCGACAAATATTCGTTCACTGCAATCCAAACTAAAAACAATATGTAAACACAGTCTGCCTTGCACCTCCAAATCTTAAGTATATAAGCTAGAAATTGTAGAAGCTAACAGCTTTTCATGCAGAATGAACACCCCAACATTTTTTCCAAAGTAAAGACACTGCACGTTAGATGGCTTTCTACTATGCACTTCTGATGGCACACTTTCAAGAAAAATCAAGATCAGTGAAGCAGGATCTTACTGATCTGAATCCATACTGATTGTTGTTTTCTACGACATTAGGGTAAGGTAATCTTTAAAGCATTCTGAGTGAAACGGGCAAGGCAACAACTATTGTTGATGTTCCTTCCCCTAATACCCCGTTTCATTCTACAGCAAAGGCACACAGTTATTTTTCACAAATTGAAGGAGAATTTGGAATTTTTATTAGTTTTCTAAACAAAAACCTCATTTATTGAATTGCAATTATCAAACCCAAACAATTCACTCCTTTGAGAAAATTAGAAACCATGATGGAATTCCACTTTATATGATCTAACCCCTTACATTGGAGGTATTCATTTATTAATTCATAGGTCTCAGCCCAGAGGTGGGTGCTTAGCTCATTTTCTGTTGGTGCTTCATCCAGAGCTATTCTTCTGGTACTTTCTTTGTCAGTTGTAGTTGCCCGTTGCCTTTCACTATGACAGAGGCAAAAATCAAAAGTCAAATTTTATGCACCCAAGTGTTTACACTGGTATTTTCAATGAAGCAATTTGAAAATAAACTTACCTAACCTCTAACAAATCATTCTAGGATAATTTCTTTGCACAAATAGTTTCTGAGAAATGAAATCATAATGAATTTATAGAGCATTAACTACCCGCAATTATTTTATTATTGAAGATTTTCCAGTACGCAAGCACCAGTGGGAAAAACAAGACACTAATCTATTCCTTAAACCAACTGCAAGTAGTGAGGTGATCAACAACAAGTAGTTAAATAGCAGCTGCATAAGTAGAAACTGATGGTTCCTTTTAGATGTTGCTAAAGCACTACTTGTTAAGCAGTTTTCTTTATATATCTAAACAGACACATAAATATACAATTATCAAAGATGAATGGATTTGCCTTTATGTTCTAAAAATGTCAGTATACAATCTTGACATAGACTAAAAACTGGTCTTCTTTAGGTGTAGACATGGTTTCCCATACTGAATCAATTTTATTGTTGTCCTCAGTTGTAATAAAAGATCTGGTAGCAATTAATTCTCATCATAATGTTTTTGCTCCAAAGAAATAATAGCTTGGATCAGGCAGTTAGCAGCAATAACACCCACACCAGCTTATGCAGCTTTGCAGAAACTGCTATTAAGGATGCTACAGCACGTTTAAGCAGCTTCTACGCTGCTGTGATCCAGTGCCATTTACCCCATACAGAATCAGTGCAGCCCCATTCCAATATTAAACATTTACAACATGCAGTTTCTTTCTAGGTTGCAAAATATTACTCTGTTCTTTCTGTTTAGTCTGTGGCACGTGTCCAACAAGATAATAGTCTAACGTATTTCAAATCAACCACCAAATAAACTAAGGTAGAATTCTAACAGATTTAGTTTCTAATATTATTCAGAATTTAAAATGCATTGTGTGTGTTTCACAGGCCTATGTTTAGGTGTTTTTTTTCTCTCTCATATATACACACATTAATCTTATGTCGGGGATATCATATTAATTAATCATAAATACAGCTCTGATACTTTTGCCATATTATGATAGTATTCTCTTGGTTCCAAAGACTTTTTGATACAGTGAGTCTGATGTAATCACTTGCAGATTTGAATTTGTTTTCTTCTTGTTGTTCAGCTGCCTGTACTAACAGGTCAGTAGGGAGCACAGCAGACTCAATACTGCAGAAGCAATGCTCTGCAAATTACAAAATAAAGCAGCTTCAGCCAGAGAACAAAGCTTCAGAAGGCTGAAGAATCTGGCTTAACCTGTACAAGAATTTGTACCAAACGAGCATTTCTACATTGGACAATGGTATCAAATTACTGCTTGCTGAGGAGTTTGAAGAATTTTCTACAATAAAAATTATTAAAACTTATTTCTTAGGAATATATATTCCACTAATTTCATTCATAATTTCCTACTGCTCCTAAAAGCCAATACCTTGTTTAGATCAACCCCAACTGACCTCATTAATGGTAATGTTGCCCTTATAATTATTCAAATGTAGAATAATCAGAGTAGCATAATCAACCTAATCCAATATTGGTTAATCTGACAGCTCAGTGTCGAGGCAAAGTCCCACTCACATTCCAGATAGCTGACATAAAAGAAAGAACAACTTTTATTTATAAAGCACCTTCTTTGATTTTTGAAATATTGTTGCCGCTGTGTCGTAGGAAATCAAAGCAAAAGCATACAATGCCATAGAAACTATAAAATTTTCCCATGTGCTATCCCAATTCCTGGGTACAATTTACATTTACTGGTGACTGAGAATCAAACAACATTATAAAAGAGCAGTTTACATATTTTGGGCCTATGATTTCTTAGCACAAAATGTGAACATCTTAAAAAATCCTCAGTTTATTAAGTCATAAATGACTGCTGAAAATGTCAAAATTAATAAAGAAAACAAAACTGTCACTTATTCAGGCCTAAAGCAACCATTACCTGGATAAAATACTTTTAAGGGCAAGCTTGGAATGGTTTAATAATTATTTATTATGAATGCATTGTACCACCAAAAGCCTTCCTCCATATATTTGCCCACATCAGAATCGGGCACCAAAGTGAACAGCAGTGATATGCTCAATGCAGCAACGTCACCAGAAGGAAACTGCATACGTAAATCAACCAGCAACAGTCTAAAATCTAGTCATAGCATGCTACTGATTAAATCTGGCAACTGAATGTATACCTACTGAATGTCCAGACTGCACAATGGAGGGAAAGAAAAGTGACACTGGGGGAAATACAACAAGACAGGGAGGGCTAAAGAGAACTCTATATTTGAGGTGAGTTAAACACTGTTGACATGTAGGTTTCAGCACTATCATCCTGGGGGGGTTACAGTGACAACAACTGAACTGGACCAGCCATATAAACACTGTGGCTATAAGAACTGGTCAGAGGCTGGGAATTCTGAAGGAACTCAAATCCTGACTCCCTAGATTCTGTCCACCATCTACGAGGTACAAGTCAAGAGTACAATTGAATATTTTCCATTTGCTTGGATGAGTGCAACTCTAAAAACATTCAAGAAACTTGACACTGTTGCAGCCCATTTGAGTGGACTCCCATTCACCACTTTAAACGTTCACTGCTTCCCAAACTGGTGCACAGTGGTAGCAGTTTCACCATCCACAAGATGCACCGCAGTCACTCAGTATAAGACCTCTTCAACAGCACATTCCAGATCTGCAATCTCTGCCATCTCTTAGGACCCTCAAAAGGCAACAAACGTGTAGGAACACCATCACCTGCAAGTTCCCCTCTAAGCCAGACACCATTCCAAAATTGGAACCGAGATAAAATCCTAGAACTCTCTTCTTACCAGCAATGTGGATGTACCTCCTACACATGGACTGCAGCAGTTCAAGAAAGAAGCTTACCACCACCTTCTCAGGAACAAATAAGATGGGCAGCGACACCCAAATCCTGTGAATTTTTCTTAAAACTTAACTAAAACCAAAGAATAACACCTATGTTTTAGTTATTGTTTTAAAAAAAAGCATGGCTTTGTAACAAAGAAATGTGATATATCTGAAAACAAGAACCACTGATTAAATTTAAAGATGACTAAGACCATATTCAAGTGACTTAAAACATTAGCTTTTCAATATGTCTGACTATTTGCATCACTGCGCATGACAAATTCCAGAGTCATTCAGTGGAGTCAACCTACTTAAAAATACCCAGTGGAAACAACTACTTTGACCATGAAGGAATGATTATCTCCTATCCCATTCGTAGCACATCCAGTCAATAACTGGATTATACAATATATGTAGACACCTCAGACAATGAACTCTGGCTGAGCAAGAAATCAACAACAGCCATCCCAAACGAATCAACGGCACCAAAGATAACCACAAAGTTCCTCACTTTCAGCTTTTATACAATTCACCAAAACTTTGTAGATATTTTCGACTCAACAGTTACAGAGATGCTATAACACACGCCTACCAACCATAAGTAACATTTAACTTTTTTTTGGCACCTGGCCGGTCATGGAATGCAGGTGCTAGTCAATGTTAGCACAATAACAGAACATACCCAGGATAGTGATGGTGGTGTCAGGGATATTGTCTGTAAGGAACAAGTCCATGAGCATGACTATGTCAGGCAACTGATTAATCAGATTATGGGACAGCTCTCCCAATTTTGGCAAAAGGCTCCAAATGTCAGTGAGGAAGGCTCTGCAGGGTAAACTAGGTTTGGTTTGCTGTTATTGTTTCTGGAGTCCAGGTCAATACTTGGTGGTCAGTCAGCTTTGATTCCTTCCTCTAGGCTTCACAGTGGTTTGCTACAACAACTTGCTATGCCATTTCAGAGGCCATGTTATGATCAACTACAATACTGTGAGTTTATAGCCACATATAGACAAGATTGGGTAAGGATGGCAGATTTCATTTCCTAAAGGGCATTTATTGAAACATGTGTTTTAACTAAAATTGACAATTATTCTTTGGTCAACAACAGGCCGGCTTTTAATTAATTGTTGATTAAATTCATTTATTTATTTCTACTCATTGTATCTAAATTCCAACATCAGCAGAGGTAGGATTTGAACCACTGTCTCCCGCATATTCGCTAGGGCCTCTGGGTTACTCGTGGAGTGACACTACCACTGTAGCACAACCTCCCCATAAATAACAAGCAACTGCTTTCATAAGCTTACAGTTGACAAGTAAAAATTTCAAGTGATTCGCAAAAGAAACAGACAATATCAGGAAAATCCTATTTAGGCAACAAGTCGTTAGGACGTGGACTGTACTGCCACTGCAAAACTACTTCATTGATGACACAGTAATAAATGGTTGATAAGTTTGCTACGAGCCAAGCTTGATAGTACAAAATCTAAACATTGCTGAAAGGAGACAAGAAATTTTGTATTGCACTCATCAGAACTAGGCCACAAGAAACAAATGAAAAAAGAGACACCATGAGAAAGGATTGATGATTAACTGGGTCAGCTTTGGCATGGAGGTGCAGCAGTTACAGTTAACTGTCAATTTAAATTTTCAGACCAGGCAGGTAAATTCTGACTGGTCAGGGCATGGGGATGCAGCAGAGTTTAGCTGTCCACAGCCCCCTTTGTTTTGAAAAAGGTGCAACACGTGCAAACTCTATTTGCCAACATAAAACAGAGTCTTCAATATTATGTACGACAGATTCAATTGTGGCTTTCAAAGGAGAATTGGATAAGCACTTAAAGATAAAAGCGTTTCTGGGATTTGGCAAGAAGTGGGATCAACTGTGGGAAGATGGCATGGACTTGACTTTGCAGGACATCGCAAAACAAAATATGAGACTGACTCACAATAGAGGACACCAAGTCCAAACTAATCGGCATAGCATGTGTCCATGAAAGTAACAAAGTTTGGCCAACAACTTTGGTGTTCATTATTTTATTTATGAAAGGCATTCCGTCTATTGTGTAATTGCTACATAACTCAAAACCTCTCTTTCGCAATCCTACAGGCAACCAAGGCTGGTGAAGCTGAACACAAAAGAGCAGCAATTCAAACACTGAATTGTAAGTCTTAGAGAATCTGCACCAGTTTGAAACTTACGTTATACAATTTCAATCAGTGCTGGATTGCAGAATCATCTGTTCTCAATGCAATTTCATTGTAGAATTATAAATGAGATATTGATTTTCACAAGCAACATTTGTCATTAATTGCAATGCCATCTAAAGCTAACCACATAAGCTCAATGATTGAGAATCTCAAGTGGGTTTCCCCATATCAACTGTGGCTCTTATTGGACAGCAAAGCTGCAGCCAAGTGGAAAATGGCTTGTAGCAAGCTTATACTTTGCTGCACTGTACAAAATAAAACATAAACTAATTATACTGAATTTTTAAAAAGACCACAATGCCACATCACTCCTGCAGATTTAGAAAGTTCGGTTAAAGAATTTTGCCGGCTGTCTTGGGATTTGCCAGACCTGACAATGACAGATAAGCTGCTCCTCACCCCTGTGGAGAAGCAAGTAGGCATAGAATATACAATAAAAAATCTGGTGCAACTCTTCCCTTCCTTGAATGGAACCAATAATCCAACAAACTACAACTTAAACTTCAATCAACTTTATCAATATCCAATAATCTCTGTCTTCCTTTTTTGTGAACTCTTACACATATCACAATAAGAAAAAAAATTCTGAATAATGCAATGCTTTCTCTATTTTGGGACTCAGTGTTCAAACCGACTATTTCCAAGTCAGAGATAATGCAGCAAAACGTAAAACTTGCTGGACTCAGCTTCAACATCAAGAGCAACCTAGGTGAAGCACTGCACTGGAAAAAGAATTTTTAAACTCCCATATTTACCATTCTTAGGAGATATTAAAAAAGTTATCATCCCTTTGTTGTTTCCACACTCCTACTTCTCGGTCCATCCTTGACAGCAGCACATACTTGACACTCAGCACTGGAGCTGCTTTCCACACCACCACCACCTTCCCGCCACACCACCCCGCCCCCGCCCTCAACCACCACCACCAAAGATGTGTCCCCAGCCACCTACTGTACTCCCTGTACACCTATGACTGTGTCACCAAATTCCGAACGAGCACCATCTACAAGTTCGCTGATGACACCACATAGGACAAATATCTAACAACAGCAGGTCAAAATACAGAAGAGAGATAGAGGACTTAGTGTCATGGTGCAATGAAAACAATCCATCTCTCAACGTTGGCAAAACTAAATAACTGATTATTGATTTTAGAAAGAAAGGAGCAGAACATGCCCCCATTTACATCACTGGAACAGAGGTTAAGACAGTGAAGAGCATCAAGCTCCTCGAAGTGACAATAACAGATAACCTGTCCTGGACTTCCCACGTAGATGCAACAGTCAAGAAGGCACAACAATACCCCTACTTCCTCAGGTAGCTCAGGAAATTTGGCATGTCCATAAAGGTCCCTCACAAACGTCTACAGATGCATAATATCCAGGTGCCTAAAGGCCTAGTATGGCAACTACTCTGCTCAGGACCATAAGAAACTACAGAAGGTGGTATGCACAATCAAGACAATACAGAAGCCAACCTTCCATCCGTCGGCTCTATTTACACAGCTCACTGCTGCAGAAAGGCAGCCAATATCGTCAAAGACCCATCGCACCCTGGTAATGATCTCCTACAACCTCTTCCGTCAGGCAGAAGACACAGAAGCCTGAACAGACGCACCAGCAGGTTCAGGAACAGCTTCTTTCTGGCCGTTATCAGACTGTTGAGTAGACTTTAGCCTCAAATAATGTAACCTGCAATGTAAACTGTATGCCTCTAAGTCTTTTTGATCTGTACATCCTTTGCTTGCTGAGATCTGCCTGTACCGCTCGTAAACAAAGCTTTTCACTGATTTTATTGTCACGTGTACTGAAACACAATCAAACAAATTCTTCCCCAGTTCCATTCCCAAATTCAATTAGCTCAGTTTAGTTGTCATATGACATACATAGGCCTAAACTGCGACTGCAGCATGGATGCTTAGAAACAAAAGGGCAGTGAACAGCAGGCTTAACAATTACACTAACAGAAACCATTCACTTTATTATAACCAATGCAAACGAATATGTCAATATTCTTTGGCACAGATCATTGAATACTGATTAGCAATAGTTAATACGGATATTTTCCCCTTACTTATGTAGGTGGTACGTATATTTCTGAGCGCAATTTACTTGTCATAGACCAACAACTGATCTTGGGACATTTCTCATTTCTATGTCTCTTCCTGGATATCTATTCACTGAAGCATTTAGCAGGCTATGTTAAACTTCAACACATTGACCATAAAGCTTCACCAAGTTAAGACATCCAATTTAGCGTCAATTTCCGTGTAGTTGTGTAGTGTGGACTATATGTCGTAGAAACTGGTATGATCATCCATCCAAGTTTCAACTTCAATTAAACATTAATAAATGTATACCTTAAAATGCCCCAGAATAAACATAAATATACAAAGAGAAAGGTGAAAGCAGAAAACAACATGATTCAAACAGGCAGCTTCAGACAAACAGCACCGCATTTTTTTGATAAGTTGCTCAGTCCACAGCCTGAAATTTGTGAGAGCCATCCAATCTCTAACCTTACTGTATTCTGACAACATACTCTTTTTATCTGATTTGCAACTAGATTGGTGAGGTGTACAGCTATCACATTAATAAAATGTTGCAAATATCTGCAGAAGCCATGTATTGACTGTGTTACAGGGAGAGCATTCATCAAAACAGCATAATAAGCAGATATGCTTATTTTTCTCTACATACACAAGGTATTCAGCAGGAATGTTTGTTTTTTTTTCAAAAGAAATCCAGTAACTGGTCATTTTCTAATTTCCCACAACGGTTGGTCTTGCATCATACAAACTTAAGAGTACTTTCTCCGGTCCCGTACAGGACACTGTACAAACTGATGGTAAAAGTGAGATGCAAAGTATACATAAAGGGTTTCAAGGACCAAGAGAACCAGCTTTTATATTTTACTGAAATATTTTGGTTTAGCTACATTTACTTTGGTAACTGTATAATTGTGGAACCTGAGGCGACTTTGTAGAATTGAAATGATAAAGGCTTTAGAGCATACCAATGCCTGGCTTATTATCAGATATAGAACTTGTACAAGTACTCGACCGTGCCAAGAACATCCACATTACAAGAAAGCACCAAACAAAATCATTATATTCATTACCTTAAGGGTAGTAGCATTTAATTAACAGAATAATAATGTTGCAAAAACAAATTAGTGCAGATGCTAGCAGTCTGAAATAGAAATGGAAAATGCTAGAAATACTCAGCCAATCAGGCATCATCCATGGAGAAGGAACGAGAGTTATGTTACATGTGACTGGCCATTTGTCACAATTTTGTCAGATTGAAATTATGCCAGTTTGGAAAATAACGACCACAAAACCTGAACCAATTTTAAGAATTTTTTTCCTTCCATTCCTCGCATTTCATTTCAGTCAGTTCACTACAAGATGAATGTGTGCATTATGAGAGAGAAGAAATAAAACTTTGCGCATTGATGTATGAAGGAGAAACAAAATTGGCTGATGTGATATTTTGTGGTCGTTATCATCATCAATTTGAGGCTAAGCTGTTACACTACAGTTAGATGGAAAGCAATTTCCATGGAAGAACAAAGCAGAGAAAGTTGGACCGCAAATGCACAGTTACACTGAGAAATTACGAAATATGTTATGACATTCAGATATAACTTTTCTTTAAATAACACTGTCAGCTTTTACTAGACTCCCATAGCATAATGAAGATCACAAGAAACACTTTGATAAAACACCATAATCACATAATTACAACATAAAAACACAAACCATGATTTAAGAAGTTCACAGGAGAAAAAAGGCCTCCACAGCAAAACATTCTCGTAATTTTATTGCCTTCATTTAAAAACATATTAACACCAAAAGAGAAGTTTCTCCAAACATATAAAAATGAATTTGAGCTGAAGAATTCAATAAGAGTATATTCTTTCCTCCAAATTTAGCTCTAGTCTGTGCTCCAGTTTCCCACAATGATTAATATTTTGATTGATAAATTTTCTTGTAAATGTGACATGTCCAAACCTTTAAAAAAAGACTGGAAGTCCGGCAATATATGGATCATATTGAATGCAATAAATACAAAATGATGTCTTATTACTTAAAATTTCATGGATCATTGTAGGTCAGTATTACAATTTCACTTATTGTGCCAATTTTCCAAGCACCTTATCACAATAAGTGACTGATGTGTTTACTCTCCACTACCTTACCCAGGTAACTACACTGGATATTATATAGATAAGTCCTTCTTGATTTCAATCTTCAACTTACCTTTCATTAGTTTGTACTTATAATCATTCGCCTGTAATTTTGGTTTACTTTGAAAAGTTGTATTTCAGTTCTACATTTCATATTCCAAATAACATTACAAACTCAGTAAAGTCCCCTCCCATTCATGTCTATTCAAGGCTAAATCATTCAGCTTTTGATCTCTCATGTCTCTAATGCAGCAGGTTAACAATATGGAGTTCCTGTGTGGCCTTCAAGGTTTTTATTTGGTTGATCACAACTGAACATGATGTTCATGATACAGCCTGTACAAAAACATCCATAGGATGAGAAAACGCTCCACGTTCTTGATCATTTGTTCACAGAGTGCCAGTGCCAGTACCAAAGCCAGAATTTATGGCTCATCCCTATGTGACCACGAGACAGTGGTTCATCTTTTTGAACCACTGCTGTTAAGGTTGGGAGTCCTACTGTTTTTACCCAGTTACAGAGAAGGAACAATGGAATGGATCCACATCAGGATGGTTGGAGAGGAACTTGCAGGCGGTGATGTTCCCAAGGATCAGCCCACCTGTTTGTCTAGGTTACACACACTGCAGATTTGGAAGGTGTTATCAAAGGAACCTTAGTGAATTGCTACAGTATATCTTGTAGATAATGGAAACTGCATGGTGGAAGGAATGAATGTTCAACATGGTGAATGAGGTACTGATCAAGTCCTAGACAGTGTCAAGCTTCTCGAGTGTTGTTGGAGCTGCAGCCTTCCACGGTAATGGTTAGTTTCCCTAGTTATGTCTTACGGATGATAGGCTGCTTTAAGAATCTTTAAGATTCCCCTTACTAATTTACTCACATAGCTATAGTATATGGCAGCTTTGTTCAGTTTGCTTTCTGTTCAAAATTAATGCTCAGTTACTTCAGTGCACTGTACTAGACTCCATGACCCCTTGTTTCGTTTAAATTATCTGTGAATTTAGCCAACTTACTTAGCTGCTAAATTCAAATCTTCTGTATTTTCGTGTAGTCAAGAGCAGTTTCAGCAGGGAGGGAGGAGGTGACAACACCAACCTCTGGCACATTCTTGTCAATCCATTTGCTTAATTCAGCATCACTTCCTTAACAACCATTCATTAATTCCTCACTTTCAGCCAATTGTTTATCAATCTCCAATACTCACTACTTTAAGCCTGTGCAGTGAAGCCATTCCTGTGACACTTTATTTGTGACCTTCTGGAAGTCTACCTATTTTATCGTGCAAGGATGGGGAAGTGGTGAGGGGGAAGTTTAGAACATTTATTTAGATGGTAGTTTCTGAAAAGGAACAAAGATGATGCTGGATTTGTTCCTTCTTAATCCATTATAGCTGCCACGCACTGGGTTGGTACTTGGATTTAATTCTAATAATCAATTTCACAAATTTGCTGGTCACAAAGTCTTTAAGTACACCAGCCTGTTTTAAGATCTTTTGTTAAATAAGTACCATGTTTGTTTGTTTGCAATGTCATAATAGATCAGTTTCACCTCATCTCTGCATTAATTGACACTACTGTAGATAACTGCTAACACTTTGTAGAAGTGTTTACTTGTCCCAGCATCGAACAAATATAAAGTCTACCATGAGTTTCCGCATATAATCCACATGAAGGCAACACTATCCTTGAGTTCTTACACTCATTGCATCTCCACCTGCAAAATTTCCTGAGAACGGATTTTAATGAATGCTCCGAAAGAACTGAGGATGCTGTAAATCAGAAACAAAAACAAAAGTTACTGGAAAAGCTCAGCAGGTCTTGCTGTATCTGTGAAGGGAAATCAGAGTTAACGTTTTGAGTCCTGTGACCCTTCGTCAGAACTATTCTGAGGAAAGGTCACTGGCTGTTAATCAAAGTTCCTCCAGCTGAAACATTTCTCTGTCCACAGATGCTGCCAGACCTGCTGAGAATATTCTTCATTTCATATTTTTGTTTCAGGTTTCCAACATCTTTGCTTTTGTATTAGGTTGTAAGTGTTATATAAGGCAGTTAGTACATGAGAGGGTTAACTAATATCGTAAGACAAGATCCACCCATCAGAATATTAAGGACATATTCCTGGGAAGAACTCACCTGTACTGTCCAGTGCTGTTGTGTATTTGGTGTTAACTGCTGGTTCCTCTTAAGTCTAACCTCAGGTCTTATCAAAAATTCATCTGTATCTTGGATGTAATGTAACAAGATATTAAGTATTATATACTTATAATCTATTTTTCAAGATTGAGTCTATCTTCTGCTGAAGACTTCTTCTGGGCAACATTCACCGTTTGGTATCACTAAGTTAGACTAATAACAATGGTGAATCTACCCAGGGAAACCCAGCTGGTTCCAGCACACGTGACCACACGATACCACGCTGGCAGAACTGGTGTTTGAAAATATTGCATGCTCACAGCAGGGACATGTTCACCACATATACAAATATGGAATATCTTAAAAGATGAGAGAGGAAGAAAGGTTTTAAGATGATTTCAAAAGCTTAGGGCATAAAAAGCTGAAGGTCTGGTTGCCAGTGCGAGGAGGAGCAGCTAACCATTATGAAAGGAAGAATGATTGAATTGGGCTTCTGGAAATTAAACGGCCTGATAGGTTTTCTCATCCATTATTTTCTAATGTCAATCAGCTGCATGGGTTTTATGAGAACCTGTACTTCTGTAGAACTGTGCAACAACAATCTTCACAGACTGATATGAAGACTTCATCTGATATTAAATGACACACAACCTGCTAATCCATTTGCTTCCAAATCCAATAACAGTAGTTAATTTAACAGCCACACTTACACGCTTACTATCAATCTCAATCTTTGTTCAACATGCTTTTAGATATCTCAGAATGCACAAAAGCATCCATCAACATCTGACCTGGATTCTCTTTGTGAAGGATTTAATAGCCATTGAAATCTGTCCTTTAGACAGACTAATTACCACTTGTCAACCATTGGACATTTTCATGGCCACTCTTTCCGTACTAAAAATTGCACGGTAATTTTAATCAGTACATTTTAATACATAATTCACCAAATTTCAGGTGCCAGAAATTAAGAGTAAATTTAACCCATTGTATTTACACTGTATTTTCATTGCTTTGGATGGAAGGCAAATAATTAGTTAGTATCAAAATATTGCATTAAACAAAATTAACGGCGCTTGGCAACTAAATTCACAGTTCAGTCATGCCCTAAAATGTAATTCCATGTGTCAGAATTCAAGTCAATGACTAGTCACATGCAGAGCTGGTTGAGACAAAGTATACTCACTGCATGAATATATTGAAACGCATTCTGTTGAGATCATCAACGTTGTCAATACAATTGACAACACAGGACAGTATGTGACATCTGCCTTACCATCAACCATCCCCGCTCCCTTACTAATCCTCGATTTTGTCTAAGGTTTCTTTTCAAGTCTTTCTTTACAACTATTGCTAGTTTTCTCAGTTGCGGTGTGGTGAGGTCACTATTAGTATAAATCTGTGTCACTGAATCTGGTAATAGAGGGGTTTTTTTAAACCAAGGCAGGAATTAGACAGGCGGAGTGGAAGGCATACTGTCACTCAGTTTGATGCTTGGGTCAGTTGGACACCCTGGGCCATTTTTTGCAAATGAGGATGTTGACTCCTGTCCATGGTATTTGAGCATATTACAATTCAGCAAGCAGGCCTGATTTTTTTTTCCCAAACGGGCATTAATAAACTTTTTTTTTTAAAACAACAATTAGCAGCGATTACACGATTGTCATTAGGCCAGATTTTTATTGAATTCAAACCTGTAGCCCCAAAAATTTATCTTTGCATTCTGGATTATTGACTACTGAACTATTTCTGTTTGGGTCCTCTATCCACACCCATTGCACAAGGCCCAGCTGTGACCATCTTGCATAGCGACTACTATTATAGGGAGTAGACTGCTGCTCGTGATAAGAAAAATGGTTCTAGAAACTTCTTTATCAGTCCTGTGAACTCAGCTGTCCAGTCTGCCTCTTTCGTGGGTGATGGAGTTGATTCTTCAGTTTCCTCCCCGCCAGCAATTCTGATGGTGTTAAGCCACACTAATATCAAGCTGTTTAGTAATTTAACATGGCTGTATTTAAGTCAGCATTTTTCTTCAAAAAGGATTAAACCGCACAGATCCCACACTGTGTTTCTCCACTGTGGCTATCGTTTTGACCACCTTACTTATTTAAAGCCAAAAACTAGCAGTGAACTGGCTGAAAAACTAATTAGCAAACTGCAGTCCAATGTCTGACACAACCGCATAAGAATCTCATGCGCACTTAACAGTTTATGCAAGACCCAGACAAGTACCTCAGCAGTGGTGGTGGTGTACAAGTTTTTCATCTCCACAGCAAAAGATAAGAACACCCATCAAAAAAAAAATCGATCTTTTCCCATTTGCATGGACTGGAGGTGAAGTACTGGGCATCAGTGGCTCTTGTTTAGGTCTGTGAATAGCCCAAGATTTACATTCAGCTATGATATCCTCAGTCTCCTTTGAGATCATCGTGGTGGTAGGAGGGATGTGTAGGTCCTGGCTCTATAATTGGTTACTTCTCAGTGTTGCCACAATGAAGCTCCAATGATCAGCCTTTCTAATACCAGCAAGTCACCTATAATTGTGAAATGCAGGCAATGCCCAAAATAAGTCTTCATGACCAATATACCGAGCCTTTGGTCTAGCCAACTTTCAGCACAATTATAATGAATGACATGAATACATTCTCAGCCTTTCTTTTGATCCTGCTGTAATTGATTGAGCCTACTTTGCATTGCTGGCCACTCTGGCACAGTGGCTTGAGTGTGCAACTCAATCTGACCAACAATTCCTCATTATTCATAGTAAAGCTGTTGACACTAA
The DNA here is from genome assembly GCA_024137785.1 of Ginglymostoma cirratum. Taxonomy (NCBI): domain Eukaryota; kingdom Metazoa; phylum Chordata; class Chondrichthyes; order Orectolobiformes; family Ginglymostomatidae; genus Ginglymostoma; species Ginglymostoma cirratum. Next base: position 22,131,356 of record JAHRHZ010000069.1, on the reverse strand, counting down.
GTCTGCACTTGAGAGTGCATTTGCCAGTGTTTGTAGCTGCACCTGTGCATATTTTGTCTCATTAGCAAATCTTATAGGTTGAAGTTAATACCTCTGTACCTATCGAGACATTCTTTCTAAATGTTTTTATCTAATATGGAGACCAGTGGTTTACATCCCTATGAGCACTTGCAGGTCAACATATAATCTGAAAATCACTTTCACATTCATGAGGCTGAGAGATTTTCCTTCTTTATAACTGCATAACATACCTCCATGTCTGACAGTGCTCTAGACACATAGTACATTGGTTCTTGACATCCATCTGGTTGCTCCTGGACAACACACCTCCAATGCTGTAATCAAAACATCCAAGCTATGTTTGTTGGAAAGGATGGACTATAGTGGTCAGGATATCTACAGACATCAGCATATATTTGATCTTCTGGAAAGTATCCTCCTGATGGTGAGTCCCAGCATCATCTTTGTACCTTCTTGAGAAGTTGCTTAAAAGGTTTACTTATAGTTGTCAAATGGAGCAACAATTCTGCCAACTCATTTACCGTGCCTCAAAATCTCTGCAGGTCATGGGTTGATTTCAGAGTGGGAAACTCCTGAAAAGACTTTGTTCTTTGCAGATCTGGCCTAACTACATCTTTGTCAACAGAATGTCCCAAGAAGCAAACAGACTCTTTGGAGAATTGGTACTTTTCATTGGGAATAAGCCCTTCAGCTTCTAGGGTTTTGAATGCTGCATTAACTTCACGGTTGCGTTCTTCAACTGGTTCCCCATGTATCAATGTCATCACATGACCTCTTCTAAGCCTGATAATATATTGGACATGGTGCTTTGGGAGATATCTGGAGATCCGATGATCCCAAATGTCAATCTACTGAAACAGCATCTCTCAAACGGAGTGACAAAGGTAGTAAGGAATCTTGATTGTTTATCTAATGGTATTTGCCAGACATCCTGTTTCGGTCAAGTTTGCTGAAGATTCTGTTCTTAGACACAGTGTGCACTTCCCTAGCTATTTTTTGTTGAACTGTACTATGTTAGCACATATTCACTCTGTTTGGGTATAGTAACCATGCTTCACGACCATTTGGTTGGTTTGGTCACCAGGGAAATTTCACACAGTCGCGTCATTGTTTTTCAAGTTGTTTCTTAACTGGAGTCATCGAGGAACACAGAATCTTCCTGCACAGAGACATATGCTTTAGCAACCCTCCTTAACATGATCTTGTAGTCATTACTGAGTTTGTCTAATCCGGTAAACAATTTGAGTCATGCCACCTCAAAAGAACTTTTACTGCTACGGTGTTGCAACACTTTGACTTTTGTATATTGTTGAGAGTAACACTAGCCTTTCTGTTCAAAGGGGAGGCATGAGAGTTTGGTCCATCCGCCACTTTTTGTTACATAACCTAGCTCACCACTTTTTTGTACTAAGCCATTTCTCCTATCCCGCAGAGTTTCACATCTGTCAGCTGTAAACTCTGTTCCTTCAATAATGGAATTTGATCTGAAAGAACAGTGACACACTTCTGTGTCAAGCTCAAAGTTAACAGGAAGAACAGAGACATATACACATTTTGTTAAGTTTGGAACATCAAGATACCTCCGGAAAGCTTAGAATATCATTGCTAACAGGTATAAATGAAGCTCAGCCAGGACAAAAGAATGTTACAGCATTGATACCTTTGAACAAGTACAGCTTTGACTTATTTCTGCTCTGGAACTGAGTTCTGCCTTTGCACATCCTGTGAAAGTAACTAAGTGCTAGAGCAGTAGTATTCCTTTGTCCTGACTGGGCATCATTTATGCCTGTTAGTCTAAACTATTCCACAGCGCTGGCACTGTCACATAATAGCTGCTGTTTTTAATCTGATGTCCTTAAGCTTGTATCTGTGTAAAACCAAGGCTGCATTAAATCTATTGCAATAACGTTCGTTAGACTCTGTACCATAGCATGTTACAGCATTTTCTTTGCTTGATTTTTTCTAAACTGCACTTCTGTATTTTAAATTCTCTAATAAATCTTAAAATTGTATGACTGGTTGTTCTGTCATAATTTACAAACTATTACAAAATTTTTTAATTTGTTGTTTCTTTGCAATTAGCGTCTGTGAAATGTTTATTTGGATTTCATGCCACTTTAACGGTCAAAATTGTGGCAAGCTGCTTCTTCCATGACATACGCAGCTTCTGTGGTCAAATGTTCCCATTTATTCTCAGGTAAATTGGACATTTTCCCAGTTTTGACTGTCCAAAACATACTCCATTTAAATAAATAAAACTTCCTGCTGCAGCTTTTATAAATCTTCCCATTATAATCTCTAATTGTTCCTGAATTTTCTTCTTCTGCTAGACACTTAGCAGATTCCTTTGAATTTGCTCATTTTCAGCTTAATTAAATTGTGATGCCATTTCGTTTCTGTAACCCTGATCTACAGTTCTTTTCTGGTTGCTTCATTGTTTGTTGGACCAGTGGCTGATGGTGCCTTACGTCAATGCTGCAAAAGAGGTGAGAATATCTTTTACATTTCCTTGCATTCTCTTTATGGTCTTTGCACCGTTTTCAGAATGCTATTCCTTTTCCTTTGGGGACGGTGAGCATAATCTCATGCAGCATGCAATTGCTTGTAACAGAGTATCATTCATTGAGGCCCCTAGATGTTTTAAATCTGGCTGGCTTTTTATTTTTTCTGTAACCCACATACTTGTACCAATACTTATTAGTTTCTGAATGAAGTTTTGCCTTTGGGGTGCTCAGTATACCTTTGATCCACTTCCATGGCTGTTGTTGTCTGTCTGTCTGTCTCTCTCTCTGTCTGTCTCTCTCTCTCTCTCTCTCTCTCTGTGTTGGCAAATCATTTCAGTTGCTGACTGACAGCATCTCAAAGCAGCGACGCTCTGAAAATGGCAAACACGCATGCTTAAATTTTAAAAATTTCTTTTGAGTCATCTAGAATTCTTCACCTGTCAGTGAGGATCAGATCTTCACTGCTGCAATAACCTGGTATTTTCCCAGATAACCACTCAGCCAGAAGGGTCTAGACCCAAAACATCAGCTTTCCTGCTCCTCTGATGCTGCTTGGCCTGCTGTGTTCATCCAGCTCTACACCTTGTTGGCTCAGCACTCATGTGGTATTTGCCAACTCTAACAGTATGTGGGTACTGGGTGAGGATTGTATGAGGTAGTTCACTGCCATCAATCTCGCTTCATCTTTGCTTTATGTTCAGCCCATCTTGTAATTAGTGATAGAGGATACACCATGAGAAAATGTCTACAGAAGAGGAACTGTTCTTAGATAACAAGAAGGTTGATTGCATGAGAGCAATAAGTATAACTACATTTGGACAGGCATAGTTATTCAGACCTTAGCGAGCTGGTACGTATTGATCTGTTCCCTTCAAAAGTTAGGCTGTGTGAGACTTCAGTAGAATGAGTGGAGTCAGAGCAATAGGAGTATGAATGCCCTACAGAAACGTTATCATACACCACAATTTAACTGGTAAGTCAAGACCTGCCCAACAACTGAGGAGTCATCATCAATTTTGACACTAGGTGACATAATACTTCCAAAATCTTGTTAATTACTTGGTGCCCAGAGATTTGGCTTCAGAGTAAGTTTGAAATAATATGAAACTGTAATTTTAATGTAACCTGTAGTAACAGTGACAGCAACCAACCCATGAAATTAAAAACATCAAATTAATTCACCATATGTCGTAGTTACTAAGGTGGGAAATAAGGCTACAAAACAGAAATTGCTGGAAAAGCTCAGCAGGTCTGACAGCATCTGTGAAGGAAAAACAGAGTTAATGTTTCGGGTCCAGTGACCCTTCATCAGAGCCCTTCACCAGATCCAAAACGTTAACTCTGTTATTTTTCCACAGATGCTGCCAGACCTGCTGAGCATTTCCAGCAATTTCTGTTTCGTTTCCTGATTTACAGCATCCGCAGTTCTTTCATATTTTAGTGGGAAATCAGGGTAGTTGTGGTCTCATGTCTTTTAGTCCTTTTGGATAACAAGTACACTGCATTGCTAAGAGACCACTTTTAATCACACTTCTTTACAAAAATATACACATATTCTTCCATACACAGCCACGCTCTTCAGCATTGATTTTTTTCTTTATATTTAGATATTATGAGAAAGCTTAACACTCTCCTCTCTAGAACAGTCTATGCATTCCTGAACAAATGATAATTATACATAGCTCTTCAGTTTTGAAATAAAAGGTATAATTTCAGCAGTACTGTACTACACATCATAAATCCCCACACTTATTTTGTTGATCAACGTGTGTTATTAAACAATAACCAAAACACTTTGCACAAGCCTGCTGCATGCAAAGTAGTTCAACATTTTCATGTTATCAGTGTAACGATCCTACTGTGTTGGCATCTTGAAAACATAGAGAAAAGCATTGAACAGACTTCCTGACAGCAAACCAGATTGGAGTGTTGAAAATTGGCAAAGCAGTCATCACGACATGTTGTCTTTAATTGTTCTTTCTCCACTTGTTTAGCCAGTTGTTTTGCATTGCTTTCCTTCTGACCACAGCCTCTCCTTAGCTTCTGCCTATTATTACTCCTGACCTAGTTCCTGTGGATAATGGTGAACAATGGGGTGATTCTGGTTTTCTCTCTCAAGGAACCGGCACCCTCCACACATACAGTCATGAACAGTGACTGAAAATATTTCAGCACGTTTTACTGAAAAAATTTTGTAAGAATTTCTTAAAGAAAAAATACAATTCTCCAACTCGATTTTGAAAAATCGAGTTATCAAATTGGTGTCAAATAAATTTTATTTTTTCTCATCTCATTCCATACAAAAGATAAATATACATTTCTACCTTCAGAAATGCCCTACAAAAATGTCAAACACAATTGATAAGTTGGCTTTATTTTGATTTTATTGCTGCTGGGATAGCTAGATGCAACGTTAACTAGCAGTAATGTAAAAGTCATTACTCATTTGGAGAAGTCACTCAGTCTGAAGGTCCCGATACCACAATAAGCTCACACTGTGGACAATGAGCTCAGATTCATCTGTTTACTGGGTTTTCTCATGATGTGTTAAGCATATTTGATCAATACTACATATTCAGATAATGCCTGGTTCTCAGAAATTGGATAGCAAATGCAGTTTCCCATGACTCCTTACAGGCTGAGAAAATTCCACTAAATATGCATTATTAATACTTCATAAAATCAGAGGATTATTGATTGCCTCCTCAAAGAGCCTTCATGATCCTTACATTATCCATTAAGTCTTTCTTGACGTGAATATGCATTTTCTGAATGCTAACAAAGGTTTAGTCATGATCTGGTTCCTGAACACTTGTAGCAAAAATCATTAAGCTACCTGCAGGTGAACAGCAGCTTGAAGCAATCTGATTGAGCAGGATGACTTCTTTTCACATCAGTCAACCTGAAACTGAGACATTAAACAGAGGCCAGTCTGTGCTTTCAAATGAGTATAAAAGCAACTGAGTTTGCTTGTCTGCTCTACCAATTGTTACCTCTCAATCAATATCAATCTGGTTTTTTGGTAATTATCACATTCTTGATTGTGGGAGCTTCCTTTGCGTGTATTGGATGCGGTGTTTTTCAACTGTTGAATCTCAGTGGCGTGACAGGCTGGAAATCAAGTCTTGCTATTACCAGAGTTATCACAAAAGTCCAAGATTTTATAACAGTACACAAAGTTCCCCAAGTGACCTTTTAGACACAAGCTGCCAGGTTTCTGTACTTAACAAGAATTACTATTGATTATAAAATAAATAGTTTGTAGCTACAGGTAAAAAACTATGAAATGTCGACATTTCACTCTACTGGATAAAAATCTCACCACCTTATTTTAATAAAAACCTCGATGCATACAGATAAATGGACTGAGACACAAAAGAAATAGGTGTTACTGGTGGAAAGACTGGGAAGGCTGTTCAATGGTGTCTGTCCAGATGATCCACTGAAATTATCTTTTTTTACTCGTCAGGACTAGCTACTCCTGAATCTTCCTTCTCCAGGTGTTTGCACTTGCTTGCAGAAGGCACTGGGTGATTGGTACACACATTTAATCTGTGTGATTTAGCAGTCTAAAGCCACATCTTACAGCAAATAATGAGGGTAAAATAAAGTGGCTTTCTACAGGATTGATCCGTTTTGTTTTGCCGCAGAGAGAAAGGCTGCACCTCCCTTTTATGAGGTGCAATGGCTCCTGTACAAACATTCATATGCATAGCTGTACATCTACCTGAGAGGCAAATAGCCGGCAGCAGGTAGGAGATCTTTGTCATCAAAAACTGATCACTCATCCCTGGACCAATCATCTACTTGTTGTTGGCTGAGGTCTCCATTTGTACACAGCCCTTAACTGCAGCTTGTTCATAACTAGACATCACCGCCACCCCGCCAATCTACTGCCCCCATCCACCTACACACACACACACACACACACACACACACACACACACACACAGTTAGGACAACCTGAGTTGAAATTGCTCAGCACCATATAATGTGGCACAGTTGTATATTAAATCAAGCAAATCCAAGAATTGGAACCTGTATGAAAGAAAATTAGTTTTGCAGTACTCTGGACCACATTTCTGCATTCCCAATGTTACCCCTACAATGGATTTATCACTGAGCTGCCTTCTCGATCAAAAGCTAATTTGTAAAGGGCTAACATGAGGTCACCTGCCTTCACAACCACACTACTTGGTCTAATGGGACTTAAAGAATAAGAAAATATAGGGAGCACTTATAGGAGTATCATCACTTTAAAACTGCAAAAGATAATTGCCAAGTTTCACATAGGAGGTATAATATATTGTATGTTGATAAATGCTGCAAAGCAGTTATTATGAGTTTGGCAACTGTGATTAGCTTGAATCCAAAGTGCCTCTATTTCTCTTCCTTGCAAATAATTAAGCAGAAGATATGCAGCACAGCAGTGTTTTTGGTCCTAGCTGCCAAAATAGCTGTGTTTAGTAACACTAAAGATGGCAGTAGGCAGACTGAGCCCACTGTGCTTTTACTATAAACAATGTTTTGACAGGGGCTAACAGCTGGATCCAAATCTGCTCTTGTCACAAAGATTACACAATTCTCAGAACAATCAAATTATCCAGATCCTGTATTTTTTTTATTAATGATTAGGTTTGACTTGTTAACAAAAGTCAGATGATCATTCTTAAAAGTTTTAATCATAGTCAAATACCTGTAATAAAGTGTAGACAGGGAAAACACATCTCAAACAAGGGAAACTGAATTAAACGTGGGATTTTCACTGTAACAAATATCCACTTAAATGGATCTCTTCCTTCTAAACTGTACGCCCTTGACTGTGAAACACAATGCAGAATTATTATGAAGTATATGTACGAGGATCACCTTTTCAAGTTGTCTACTAATAGAATTGGTGCATATTTATTCTTTTTGTTAATGTTTACTCAAAGTTCTGAACAGTTCAAAAAATGTAATTATTATTAAGCACATCTACACTTCACAGCTTAATTCATATGTTTAGTCTCTCCCTGGTCCATTTTCCATGGTTATGCTGGGACCAAAAGATACCTCCAGCTGTGAGCGCTGTTCCTTCTTCAGTACCAGAGAGGCTGGCTTTACACTGCATCATTGACAAAGTGTTAAACCTTTGGAGCCTTCTTTAAATGAGTTGTTAAACCAAAGGCCTACTTGTTCTCTCAGGTGGCTATAAAACATACCAAAGCACTACTTAAGACAAGAATGGGAGAAATCTCCACAGTGTCGTGGCCAAATATTTTTCTGTCAATCAATATCAATCAAAATGGAGTATCTAGATGTTATGACATTGACATTTGCGCAGAGATTGGTTCTTGTGTCTCCTACATTAGCTTCTAGGGGTTGGTTAGCTCAGTAGGCTGGATGGCTAGGTTCAAATGCAGAGCAATGCCAGCAGCATGGGTTCAAAACTGACCAAGGTCACCATGAAGTACTTTGCTTCTCGACCTCTTTAACAGCCACTGGTTGCATTTAATTGGCTACAAAGCAATTCAAAATGTCCCAAAGTTGTGAAAGACAATACATAAATCCAAGAAAGTCTTTTTTCACTCTATCAGTGGTGGCAAAAAAGGGAGCAGACGTCTGCAAGCAACACTTTGAACTAATCTTTGACATCTGACTATTGGAAATTCTAAGGCCTGTTAGCACATCGTAAGACCCTGTCAAGCACCCTCAGGGCTGTTCAGGACTTTTTGCTTGTAAATGAAAATTCTTTGGAATCCTACTGGCTGTTTTAAATGCATTCCTTTAAATGCATCGCTTTTCAAATAGATTTTGATTTCATATTATAACCTATTGCTAAACGGCAAAATGTTCAGCAATTTGAAAGAGGGAGATATGGGGTTGGGAGAGGCATAAACAGCCAGTAGGCACTCATGACGGCGTGTAAGTACAGTGTGCTCCTTCTCACTTTCATTTGAAATTAGAAATATTTAATTATGCTTCCAATTCCCACCCTGCTTTCGCCTTGACCTGTCCATCTCAGATCCCTTCCTTGACAACTCTACTTCCATTTCTGGGGATAGGCTGGCCACTGATATAAACTACAAATCCACCGACTCCTACTTACCTAGACTATACATCCTCACAACCAGCTTCCTGGTGATACTACCTTTCACAGGGGGCCTCAGAAATATCCATCTCTTTCCTAAACCGATGATTCCCCACTACCATGGTTGACAGGGCCCTCAGCTGTGTCCAACCCATTTCCTGCATTTCAGCCCTCCTCTCGTCCATTCACTCCCATAACAGAGATAGGATCCCCTGGTTTTCATTTTCCACTCCACAGCATCCATTTCTGTCACTTCCAGTTGGACACCAGTACTAGACACATATCCTCTTCCCCTCCCTTTGTCAGCATTCTGCAGGGACTGTTCCGTCCACGACACCCTGGTCCACTCCTCCTCCACTTCCAACATACCCCCACACTACTATGGTACTTTCCCATACAATTGCAGAAGGCGTGACACGTGCCCATTTACTTCCTCCTTCTTCACTATCCAAGGTCCCGGAGATACCTTCCAGGTGAAGCAGCAATTTACCTGTTCTTCACTCAATCTGTATTTGCTGCTCACAATGTGATCTCCCCTGCATTTGGGAGATGAAATGCAAACAGATGGTCATCCAATGTTCTGTTTGTAAAAAATACCTAAGCTTCCAGTTGCCTGCTACTTCAGCACACCACCATATTCCCTTACCAACATTTCTATCTCAGGCCTGCTGTACTCCAGCTGGACTCAATGCTAGATGGAAGAACAAAACTTCATCTACCTCTCAGGGACCTTATAGCCTGGAGGACTCATTATCAAGTTCAATAATTTTAGAGCAACTCCTTCCATGTGTTTTGCCCACCCCAGACCCCAGGTCCTGTCATGGGTAGCTTTCAGCACAACCAATCCATTTTCACTCACTCAGTCTCCAGTATCACCATTATAGCTTTTCTTCTTCCCAGGCTTTTTAAACCGACAATCGCTTTGCCTGTCCAACCATTTTTTCTCTTTTTTTCTGGGTCCCCTCTCAACTTTTCCACCCACTCTGTCTGACCCATCACACCTCATCAGCATAAATACACCATTCCCAGCTGCTATCAGTTCTGAAGAAGGGTCACTGGACTCAAAACATGAACTCTGTTTTCTTTCCACCGATATTACCAAACCGCAGTAATTCATGCTTTGATTTGTTTCAGATCTCCACATCTGCAGTGCTTTGCTTTATTTATGTATGTAGTTACAGTGTGACCACTTTACATGAATTTCATGATTCACAGGTTTCAGGAAGATAATATCTTAGTTGGGATACTAACTTTTGAATGAAAGGTAATTGGAAAACAAACAGATCTAAAGTAATAGTGATTAAAACAATAGCCTATTTGATAAGGTCACAGTTAGAAGTGTGAAGATGCTGAACAATGGATATCTCCTTTCTGAGTCTTGGGAGTGATATGATGGCAACAGTTTTCTTTCTAAGAAATAGAAATTATTTATGTGGGTCCCACACCAAAAATGGCTTGAAGGCAAGATGTGAAAAGACCTTAAATTATCCACATACTTTTTAGATCAAAGTACAAGTTTGAGAATCTTCTGGGACATCATAAATGAGCTACAATGCCATAAGTTGCAGGAAGGCAGTTTTCCTTTGTGCATTTATCTACTTACTTTCCTCACAGAAATAGGCAGACAGCTTGGAAGCTGTGATGCATGGCAGCCAGAATGAGGAGCACAGTAGAAATCAGGGATGTTCCTGACCTGGAATCAATGAACGGGATTGCCTGTGGGACCCATCCTTGGAATGAGAAGTTCAAGTGCACGATCTATTAAAATTGTTATATCTGCCATTTTAAAACTCATACAGGAGATTGGAAATAGAATCATCAGAGCTAGCTACCTCCGATAAAGAGAAACTCTTGGGTACAATTAAAACATTACAGGAGTTAGTTTGCTGAGATTTCAGGTTAAAATAAAACAGGTTCATGGAAAACAGTGTCAAAATATAGTACTTAACTCATACGCTGTAAACATTTTTGTTTAAGACAGGATCCTTGTAACATAACTCTTTCAGTTCATAACTGGGATCCCTTAAGATCATAATAATAGATTTCTGTGTTGATATTGATAATTGACAGAAAACAGTGCAGAGAAAAGATTTTAACAAATTGCAGAGGTTCAATAATCTGGAACACTGGATTGACATCTGTCCTATTGGGAAAGGAACCATTCTCTAACTGTTACTTCCCACTCCCATGCCCAAGGGCAAAAATGACAGCTCGGATATTGGTTCCAAATTCAGTTGATGTCAAGGTATGTGAAGGTGTGGCAGAAAAGTGCAGGATAGGAATGTGCTCCCTGATTCCAGCCACTCCAATTATTTCTATTCTTAGCTATAAGTGCTCTTGAACTATGACCTCGGGGAGGCCAGAAGAGAATGGTTGTCTCTTTTGGAGTGGTTTTTCTTAGTAAGCTCCAAGATTGGACAGGGGCAATGCTACAGATGGATCAGAGCTTTAGTCTTTGATGTACTTTGTTGATACAAATTTGTAAACATATACAAATGACACAAAATATAAACAGCTACCTGAATATGCCAGATATAAGGATGGGAATGGGCACCTATAAACATTCAGACACAGGGGAAGAATGTGCAATGTGAGAACCATCCTCTCTGAAACTCAAGAGATGACAATACTAATCACACAACAAAAGAACTGCCCGTGTCTTGGAAACTTCTACTTTAAAAGTGCAAGGACAGCAAGCTGCACTTCACAGCATCAACATAAAAAAATCAAAAAGATTTGTTTCCTTATTCATATAATGCAAAAAATGGAGACAGAACAACATTTTCTCTATTATTTAACAAATCAATTTCTGACATAAACCAGTACCTTCCTTCCTCCACGTATCCTGATGCAGCTGTTTCATGTTGATGAAAAATGTACTGGAAGCACTTCCAGTGCAACGCTGCCCCCCCTCCGCCATAAGGATTATCCATTGAGTAACCAATACACTGATTGTTAAAACTATCGTCACTATGGAAACCAGATGAATACACTGTTTGATTTGCTCAAACACCAAACATAGGAAGGTGCGATTAGGAAGGTGATTATGGTTGGAGGCCAATCAGCTGAAGCAGACCTTTTCAAAATACATCAGCACCAAAGTTAATCATACAGTAGGCAGAATAAAACTACAACATGAAACAAATGGCTTGGTGATTGAAGGAGTCTGTTTCAAAAAAAGAAAGTCAAGTTAAAAAGTTAACTCAGCCACATTAGGGGCATTTAAACAGTCCTTGGATAAGCATATGGATGATGATGGGATAGTGTAGGGGGATGGGCTTAGATTAGTTCATAGGTCGGCGCAACATCGAGGGCCGAAGGGCCTGTTCTGCGCTGTATTGTTCTATGTTCTATGTTCTAAAGTGAACCCAAGCCCTCAAAAAGTGATAGATGCAGCTGTGCTACAATTGACCTTTGCATCCGTGGACTATCAAAAAAACAACTCAATGGAGCTCATCCTCAGTCCAGTAACTGAAATTAGAAAATGTCAGACTGCCAATGCTGAGTTGGGGCAGAATGAGCTTTAAATGTGAGACATCCTCCTAAATCCGGTTACTCTCAGAAATGGCCCTTAACAATCTGTTAACATTCTCCCTTTTAGCACAAATGGGAAAACTGTTCAGGTTTCTTTGGTCATGTCTTGGCCCTATTAAAATTAAAACACTAGTTATCCTTGCACTGCACAGACGAATGCCAACCTTGTTTCTTCCAGAAGAAATCAATATTTATGAATATACATGATTTTTTTCAGTAATCCCTACATCAGTTAATACATAATGGATCTATATTCCATTCCATTCTGTTGCCTGGACTTGACTGAAATGAGTGCACCTGAAACAACAAACACATTTATTGAAACTAATTTTTATGATTATCTCCACCAAACAATATTTAATCGGATAGAACTACTTTGTATTAAATTGTGATCAGATTGATTGGCAGACACTGCAGTGTAATACTTTTCAAATAGAAAGACAGCAAGCCTATATTAATTCCTCAGATTAGTTGCCTTCAGTGTATTAAGTTTCACATAACGTGGGTCTGGAATTGCATGTAGGAAAGGTTAGATAAGGCTGATCTGTCTACCACTGCTTTGTACAAAGCCATTTGCTATCGTCATCATTTTTCTTCAACAATGTCAAACCACAAATTACTAAACTTTTCAAATTCAATTACAGACAAACCATTTTTGGATTCTGAGCTCACCATTCCAGATTTTTACCTGTACCAGAACTGCTGGATTAATGAAAGGTTAAGAATTGTTTTTTTAAATTCACTTTATTTAAACCCGAGCAGAGCCTGAGATTACGTTGCATTTTTTAAACCCCTCGCATGATGACAAACACCAACGGATTTATTTCATACAGCTCCATTAACACAAAATTATCCTATCATGCTTTGCGTAAATATATAAAATCAAACAACAATGGATGGAGAACAATGGCTACCACTGGAGGAGCAGGAAATTGGGAATGGAAGCTCAATACAACTACATCACAGGAAATATCTTAAAGGGGCATTTAGATGTTTAAATTCTGTGTTCGTGAAAAGAAGTCATGAAGTTGTTAACAAAAGGCGATATGGCAAAGAGGAGACAAAATTAGATAGTAAATATTTATGCTAGTGTCCAAGGGGAATCCAAGTTTGGATTGGTCTAGCTGCAACTGGAAAAAACAGAAACAAAATCAAAGTTTCGAGTCGACAGGTCAAAATCTGTTTAAAATCTTCTATTTAGCATGGTGGTAATGTCACACATCATCATCCAGGTCACCCTCAATGTGAAGAACACCTTCATGAGAACTATGCAGTGGCCAGTCCTACTAATACTGTCATGTACTAATACATGAGATAGGTAAATTGGTGAAGATGAAGTCAAGTAGAATTTTTCATCTTATCAGTTCCTTCATCACCTGCCATTGGACCATTCTTTAGGACTCTTCTGGCTCTGTCTTGATGACAGACAAATGAAGTTCCCCTATCTAGGTGCTAACCAACAGGTTTCCTTGCACGGCGTTTGACCGGATGCTATGAACTTTCATGGGCAGGAGTCAGTGTTGAGTACTTCCAGATCATCTCCTTCTCAACTGTACATGCTACCATCTCAAGTGGGTTGTCCTGCCAGTGGGACAGCAATATCCAGGATGGTGATGGTGGTATCTTGGACCCTTTCTGAAAGATATAATTCTGTGAGCACGACAATGTCTGGCAGCTGCTTGAATGGTCTGTGGGGCAGCTTTCCCAATTTTGTTACAACTTCCCTGACTTGTATAGTCAACAGAACAAGTTTGCTATTGTCATTTTAGGTGCCTAGGTCGATGCTGTGTTGTCTGCCTGGTTAAATTTCTTTTCGTAAAGGACTAATCAAAATGTCAAATAAAAATGCATGTGAGGCAACATTAAAAACAGTCAAATCTTGGAGAATGGATGCCTGAAAAATCTTAGCTAAGCTTTTCCTCACTATTTGTAATCATCATTCATGCTGAAAAATAGCATCTGATCAGTGATCGGTGAAACATGTGCCATTTGCAGGAATCTCAAACAAGATAGCTTAAAAAAATGGTTATCTTACATATCATAGAATCATAGAATCCCTGTAGTTTGGAAACAGGCCCTTTGGCCCAACAAATCCACACCAACCCTCAGAGCATCCCACCCAAGTCCCATCCCCCCTATAACCCACCTAATCTACACACCCCTGAACACTGTAGGCAATTTAGCATGGCCAATCCACCTAACCTGCACATCTTTGGACTGTGGGAGGAAACCGCAGATAATTTAACAGGATTTTTATTAACTTGTAATTTGAAGTGATATATCAGTTTAAGCATCATTTCTGAAGAGGAATTCTGCCATTTAAAAACCACATTTACAGCATTCTCCATGGTTCTGTCATGCAGCCTACTTTAGCATTTATATATCTTAGCTTCACGCAGAACAGAGCCGGAAATGACACAACCCAACTTAACAGACCGGATCATATAAATACCAAACAGAAGAGAACAACATCGCTTCATCGGGGGTTGCACTGATGATGTTACCCAGTGTGGTGATGAAACGTCTGTACGATAATCAGCCAGCTCAGCGAGCAAGCCAACAACCTCATCCACAACCCAAGCTACAAATCTTCACAAGAACCTGAAACATATTTCTTATTCTTTAGTTAACAACCTTTCTACAAAAAGAATACACGAAGATGGGTTTTAATTTCCATCCGGTTTGGCAAATAAAGCTAGAATATTGGAATATTGCAAATCAGCAGGTTGCAGCTTGTGAATATACTTGGGCTCACAAGCTTTCAAGGTAGAAAATTGCCTGGGAGCAGGAGTATTTCAACTGTACAGAAGAGGAACCTCAGTTTAATTTAATCTGTTCAAATAAAAAGTCAATTGCAGGTTGCTGGCCTTGCATCTATGTCTTAGGGAATCTAGTTTGGAGCTTGCAGTCCAAAACCCTAATTAAGTCTTTCAATAGCAGTGGGATAAGAGAATAACTGAACTTTGTCCTTTGTAAATATTTTTGGCAATGAAAAAGAATGAAGAGCAGACCCAAGGTAATTCTTAAATTCCAAAGAATTCTTAGTGTACTGAAAGCTCCAAGCCAATCATCCTGATATCTGACACAGAATGATAATAAACTGCACAGTGGACTAACTTGAACTACATTATCTGTGTAATCTATCTGTTGAAGTGGACTTGGTCACATCATGGAAAAATGTCCATTTCAAAGCTCGTGAGGTGGAGATGGTCTGAACGAAATCGAGGGGAAAACACACAAATAATCAAGGAACTGATGAATAACGTGAATGCACAGTAGCTTGATCAACATTTACAGTGAAAGACAACTGGCTGAGACTTATCAATGGAACTGGGTACTCTGACAAAGTATTACACTTGTCTTTTCAGATATATTTCCAGCATCTTACTCTAGATTTTGTTCAAGATTTTCAGTCTGTGCAGCCTTTCCTTCTACCTATTAAACAAAATATTATTATTATTTGTCCAGCAAACATATTCAAAGGTCTTTTTCATGTAGTTAGTAATTTGGATCTGGAATGCATTGCCTGAGGGTGTGGTGGAGGCCGATTCAATCATGGCATTTGAAAGAGAATTAGATAATTATCTACAGAAAGAAAAAAATGCATGGCTAATCAGAAAAAAAAGCAGGGGACTGTAACTAACTAAGTTGCTCTTATATATAGCTGGAACAGGCACAAGTGTTCTTCTACACTGTAATCATTCTTTAAGTATTAATGTTCCTCTTTGTAAAAATTGCAAACCTTTTTGAAATTGAATCTGGCTTTTTGAAATAAATCATATTTCTAACATTGATAATGGGGGTCATAACTGCCAAACTTTTCTTGGGAAAGTAAACTGTATTGTCTACCACTCAAGCACTCAAAGGTGTCTTCATTTCCAGGATCAAGGACGCTCGGGGTCCAAGTTCACACCCATTAGGAGCTGCCAGCCAATCAGAGACTATTCTGCTCTGTACTCAGCAGCATTAAGGCTGCAAGGCTAGATTAGGACCTGTTACAGGTTAAAACACACACGGTTGAGCTCTGGATAACCTCAAGATTGCCAGTCACAGAACAGTTGAGAAACAGAAAACAGAAAGCGCTGAAGGAACTCAACAAGTCTAGCAGCTTCTGTGGAGAGAAAAACAAAGTTACTGTTTTGAGTCCAGTAAGCCTATGCTGGAACTGAAAGCAACCACAAAAGGTTTATGCTGATGTCAGGGCATTGGGATTGTGGGATGGCGGTCACAAATAGATGAAGGTTGTACCCAGACAGAGAGAGAAAAAGGGGAAGCAGAGAAAGGGATTGCTGATCATAGTAAATGCCAAGTAGGTGACAGTCAGAACTGTGACAAGTTGAAAATGGGTTGGTTATCCTGGGAGTAACCTATTCAGAACAGGGCCTAGGGATGTGAAGGTGGGTAACAAACGTGGAGGAAGGTAAAAACGGCAAGAACTATGGATGCTGTAAATCAGAAATGGCAACAGAAATTACTGGAAAAGCTCAGCAAGTCTGGCAACATTGGTGGAGAGAAATCAGAGTTATTGGTTCCAGTCAGTGACCTTTCCTCAGAACTGGAGGAAGGTATACTCACTCAAATCCATGAAAACTCAATGTTGAGTCTTGAAGGCTATAAAGATCCACAGATGACATGTCAGTTCTCCAACTTGCTTTGAGCCTTGCTGGATCACTGCAACAAGCCTGAGACAGAAACATTAGTATGGGAACACGGTAGTGTGTCAAAGTGGCAGGCAGCAGGAAGTACAGAGTCATTTTTACAGACAGATTGGAGGTGTTCAGCAAAGTCAGTCTGTATTTGATCTCCCCAGTGTGGAGGAGACACATTTTATTTATTATTTTAGCAGAATAGTTGGGTCTAGATTTAACAAAGGCATGAATGTAAGTTTCAGAAGTATATGAGCTTCTGTAAAGTCAGTGACTGTTATGGAGATGGAAATGGTTGGACTTGGTAACAGAATTATGAAGAAGTCAGAAGCTCACATCAGGATCGTGTGTTCCACCATATGAACTGTGTGGTTTAATCTGCCAGGAGAGGATAGTGGAGGTAAATTATGAATATTTGTCCCAGAATATATTTCACATTCTAATCAATCATGTAACCACCTACTTATGTGTTTAATGAAATTCTCAACCTGATGTCAGCAATGCATCAAAGAAATTAATCTTTCTCTACCTACTTCTTCAAATCCTTTCAAAATGTCAATCATATACTGATAGAAAACTTGACCTTTCCTCCTCCAGATGGTTTTCCAGCCATTCACTGTAACTCCATTCTGTTATCCCTATTACCAGTATCTCCCCACCACAATATTCTTTTCCATGGCTCCAATCTCTTTCCATTCGTTTATCCCTTTCTAGGTCACTCTAGGAACAGAATGCCTTTGAACAATGGTTTGCCTGAGAAGCCCCCGACATACACACTAGGGATGGTTTGTTAAGCTACCTGTATGGTGACCCTTGCCTACTGCTGGGTCATACCAGGGTGACTGATTGGGTGCCTGATTAAATGCCTCCTCTGCCACTGAAACTACCATGAGGGAGGACAGAATATTCCAACTGTAATCAAACACTGAAATTCACGCTGTTCAGAACAAACAGCTGCAGATTACAGTTTATCAGTTGAATAAACTATGTGAAACATCTTCCAAGGACTAGGAGGCTAACAATGTGAATTATTGTTCACTGCTTTTCTGCAAGATCCATCTCCTATGTTGTGTCCTTCAATTTGCCTTTGCTTAAGTTAATGACAACGAGGTTTAATTTGATCTGGCAATTCAAGCTACCTGCCCCAAGTTTATGATCTGAACCTGCTTAAAAGTCACATCCAGTCCTGAACAAAGCAAAACAGAGCAGTTGCTGGATATTTATAAAAGTAATCACAGAAGTACTGAACTTCCACTTTATGACAAACTTGAATACTGAACTTCCATTTTGTAATACTAACAACTTAATTTTTAACATCAAATATTGTCTGTGCAGCTACATTGAAAACAGGTAGTGCAGAAGCTGATCACAAATGCAAAACAAACAGATAAACAACAGGACGATACAAGAAGTTACAAAAGATCACTCATTAAGTCTGGTTCACGTTCTACAGATTAAATAAATATGTCTCACATGTATAGCTACTAACTGAACAGCCTGTTTCCTCAAAGTATTGCCAAACCAAAAATCTTTTACTCAAATTTTATAACTGAGTGTTATTTCATCGTTGAGCGAAAAGTTTCTTAAGATTTTAATCGAAGGGTGAAAACAAGGTGGTTTAGGGTGGCACGGTGGCTCAGCGGTTAGCATTGCTGCCTCACAGCGCCAGGGACCCGGGTTTGATTCCACCCTCGGGCGACTGTCTGTGGGGAGTTTGCACATTCTCCCCGTGTCTGCGTGGGTTTCCTCCGGGTACTCCGGTTTCCTCCCACAATCCAAAGATGTGCAGGTTAGGTGGATTGGCCATGCTAAATTACCCCATAGTGTTCAGGGGTGTGCAGATTAGGTGGGTTATAGGGGGAATGGGTCTGGGTAGGATGCTCCAAGGGTCGGTGTGGACTTGTTGGGCTGAAGGGCCTGTTTCCACATTGTGGGGATTTTATGAATCTATGGTGATTCAAAGAAAAGCTTGATCCAGCTATTATTTTTAATGAACTTACAAAATGAATCAAAATGAAAGAGACCAATTAAAAGTGCTCCTAAAGGGCTGGTTTTCGTACTGAGGTACTTCCAAGGCACGACTGTGGACATTGGCTAACTGGATATCCTCACAGTCAGCAAGTTTCAGATCTGACATTGAGGAGCTGAGGCATGCTCAGGATCTCACAAAGCTAGGCAATATAGATGAAATATTGGGCAAGTACTGCCTGCCTGTTTCCTTCATGTGGTCATAGATTTTGGAAAAATAATGAGATGTGGCAAATACTGAAGTCTTTCAAATGGTGAAGGGGTCATAAGTTGCAGCTTGGAAGCAGTATGATTGGTGTAAAAGGCATAAGATGAAAAATTTAGCCCACTTCTAAGAATAATAAAGCCACTAGGCAACAGGTTCTACGAATGAACCTCTCCTAACCAAAGCAAGAGTATCAAATAAGATCTGGCTGTGGGTTTGAGGTGGAAGAAACAGCTACAAATGGGAGTTGGGTGGAGGGGAGTGGGGAGAGAGAATGTGTGACCGGAGCTGGAGCTATACGTGCAGTGTTATTCCACGTCTATGTTTTTAAGAGTGAAAATCTGAAGGGTAGATCTAATTTCCAGAATCCCTACAGTGCGGAAAGAGAACATTCAGGCCATTGAGTCTACGCTGACTCTCCAAAGAGCATCTCACCCAAAACTAGCCCCCATTCTATCCCTGTAACTCCTCGTTTACCATGGCTAATCCACCTAGCCTGTAATTCCTTGGACACTATGGGACAATTTAGCTTGGCCAATCTACCTAACCTGCACATCTTTGGACAACGGGAGAAAACTGGCAACTGGAGGAAACCCACACAGACACAGGGAGAACTTGCAAACTCCAAACAGACAGTCGCCCAAGGCTGGAACCTAGATCCCTGGTGCTGTGAGGCAGCAGTGGTAACCAGTGTGCCACCATAAAACTGTTTTAATCTGATTTTACAGTAAATAATGCATTTTAAACAGGGACAGATTAGCGCAATAAAAAAAAAGTTTTTATATTTTTAATAACTAAATATCTTATTCAGTGGCAGACAACTTAGAACTGATTTCTGATGAAGGGTCTAGGCCCGAAACGTCAAGCTTTCCTGCTCCTATGCTGCTGCTTGGCCTGCTGTGTTCATCCAGCCCCACACCTTGTTAACTTAGAACTCCATACAGTTTCACTCTCATTTTGTAAGTCTGCAGAAGTACATGTTACTGCTCACAAGCCTGATTATGTTTGGATAGAAAACTTAAATGGAGAAACATTAGGGTCACGTACAAGGGAAAGGAGAGTCTACTGATACAGGAATTAAGTAATTACCATTTAGATTTTGGTTTGGACCGGCATCAATATTTATGTATTTGAAAAGCCTAACCATCCATAATTCATGAGAAAATTATGGCAGTTGCTGCATTTAATCAGCGAAGCAAACACTGCGGATACTTCAAACCCAATGATGCATTGGAATGCAGATAATCAGCGACTCCGACATGCCAATGTTTGTCCATCTGAACTTGTCATCTTCTGTGTAAGTCAACACTGTTTATTTCATAATCAAGTTAATTTAAACAAATGAAAAATGTACCTGCATTGAGCCACTGTATAACAATTTAAGTGCATGTGGATTTGAAGCAGATTTCTTTCCAAAAGTAAACAGTTTTTCTGAATTGACCATTCAATAACAAACAGACAAAGGTTCCAATGCACTTGTGACATTGAAAGTATTTATTAAACTTGACTAGCAATTCAACCTAACTTTAAAGAGCTTCCATAAAGCATGTTATTTGTTCTTGAAATTATTTTCAAGCCAACCCGTTAGGACATGTTTCAACACACCTCCAGCATTAGAATAACTTGAGCCATTTAGCCCAGAGGTAGAGGTGCTACCACTGTGTCATAACAGCCCTTCTGTGGTCACAGCACATCATTATTCCATTTCCCTGGCCCAAAAATCAATTGAAGATACTGTCCCCACATTACGTAAAAGATCAGATATTAAAACCAGTAAGAACAGATACTCCACTTGATCTTAATCAAAAGGCTGAAAAGCTATTCAAATATTTTCATCACAGTGCTGGAACATATTATTACACATTTATTCTAGAATAGAAGGGAATAGAAGTTAGACCTTCTAGTCCAGAGGTTGGCACAGTGCCACCGCACCATAAGACCCTCTGTTATATTTTATCAATGTTGCATTTCTAGCAAGACAACATATTTAACATCATCAGTCCCACTGTGTGAACTTCACCTGTCATAACTGAATGGCCATTACTTTCAGCTCCAATCCTCCTAAGTTTGGAGCAGGGGGACGGAAGTATCTGGTGGCCCCACTGGAAGATCTATATGCATGACATCCTATGAGGGAAGGGCCAAGTTCAGTTGGGATAGGGCAAGGGCTAAATAGCTTGCAGCAAGATGTAGTAAGAACTGCCGATGCTGGAGTCTGAGACAACGAGGTGTTGAGCTGGAGGAACACAGTAGGCCAGGCAACATCAGAGGAGCAGGAAAGCTGATGATTCGGGTGGGGATCCTTCTTCAGAACTTGAGTCATGAAGGACTGCAGAATCTGGCTGATTTCTGAAGAAGGGTCGCGACCAGAAACGTCAGCTTTCCAGTTCCTCTGATGCTGCCTGGCCTGTTGTGCTCCTCTAGCTCAACACTGTTATCTCTTGAAGCAAGATGTCCTGGTTGACATATGAAGAATGTATACTTGAAAGGGGTTCCAGCATCTGTGAGACTGTATCCCAGTAAGGGTTCAGCATCTCAAACAGGAAAGAAAACAAATCACTTCATAGAAATGCCAGTTTTCAATCAATATTGCACAGCAGAGGAAGTGTCTCCCACTACAACACCAACACATGATATCATAACAGGAGAACAGGAATCCTGGCAGCCAAGTTTCCATCCACAATTAATTATTGATTCTAGGCACATTGTCGAGGGCATGACTGTGTATGGATTTCCACTAGAAAATCCCTGGCAAACTTCAAACATTTTGATTAGCACAGGCAATGGCTTGGAAGCAAAATGCTTTGCAGCTAAGATGTCAAACCAAGGTACTGTCTGCCATCTCAGAATGGAAATGAAAGATTTCATAGGGCTAAATGTTGTGCTGGTGACAATTATCTCTGAATCAACACCACAAACTGATGACCTGAGCATAATTACATAAGCACATTGCTAGAAACCAAATCTTTTGGTGACAAGAAACAAAATTATTTAAAATGTAGTCAGAATAACACTTATACAAACTTTCAACAATATTTAATGTTCACTGTTTTTATATTCCCCTAAAGATAAATTGCAAACTTTTAGCTGACATTATCTTGGAATAATACTTATGATAATTTACTGTTGAATGCTTTAAAACTTGTCCAAGCCACTCAACATTCCTTCAGTGTTCCTGGGTCCAAATCCTGGAACTCCCTCCTAAATAGCATTGTGGGATGTACCTTCAGCAAATAAATTGCATTGGTTCAAGGAAGCAGCTCACCACCACCTTCTCAAGGAATGGGAACTAAATTCTGGCCCAACCAGTGACCCTTTCGTTCTATGAATGAACAGAAAAATTCCCAGAAGGCACTCATCCATGATTTGATAATCATCCTTTAAAAACAGTACACGTAAGATTTGTCATTGTCATTTGTCAGTTGTCATACAGTGTTATTAAAGCACAAGGAAGTAGTCCCAGCAGTAACAAAAACAAAGTTGCTAGAAAAGCTCGGCAGGTCTAGCAGCATCTGTGACGGAAAAAACAGAGTGAACGTTTCGAATGTGGTGACCCTTCCTTCCTCAGAACTGCTCCGAGGAAGGGTCAGCGGACCTGAAATGTTAACTCTGATTTTCTCTTCACAAATGCTGCCAGACCTGCTGAGCTTTTCCAGCAACTTCTGTTTTTGTTCCTGATTTACAGCATCCACAATTCTTTTGGTTTTTATATCGTCACAGTACTAGTTTAATTAGGCCTGCTCAGATCTTACAGCTATTATGAAACAACTGCCATTACAAAAACTGTAGGATATTCCTTCCAAATAATAAAATGCTCAACACCAAATGCTTCCCTCATGTAAAAATCGACAGAATTAGTGAACTCCTGCCCAAGCTGGTGGTGGCTTGACCAGCTTTGATGGTAATCCCTGCTCTGTGACAAACAAGCTGACTTCAGTCGATCTCAGCTCTACATGGTAACCATTTTGATGTTGCTGGCCCACTGATTTCACTGCTACTTTCCCACCAGACAGTGATGGTTCTATGCACTGCCAGCATTTACATACAGACACAGGTAGATCAATCAACATCACTGCAGGAATTCCTCAGGGTACATGTTTTTAATCAAACTATTCAGCAGTGTTATGACTTATGTCTGGAGAATGTGTCACATGAATTTGGGCCTTCTGGCTTACAGACAGTGACGATACTACTGCACCACAAAAGCCCTTCAGATATTTTTGATCAACCCATTCATACAAAGGACACCCCTCAGGTAGGATTCTGGCTCAGAGGCAGGAACATTATCACTGCACTAGAAGGCACAAAGTTCCATAGGGAAGGGTCCTCAGCTGCTCCATCAATGCCTTCACTTCCAAAGTAAGGTCAGAAGTGGGAATGTTTACTGATGATTGCATAATGTTCAGCACCATTCATGACTCCACAGCTACTGAAGCAGTCTGCCCACTTGCAGCAAGGTCTGGGCCACACTGAGGCTATGTACAGTATTTGCACTACTCAAGTGCCAGACAACAATCATCACCATAACCATCTCCCCTTGATGTTGAATGGCATTACTGTTACCGAATTCCCTGCAATCTATATCAACCAGAAACTGGACTAACCGTACAAATACTGTGGCTACAAGAACAGGTTAGAGGTTAAATTCTGAGGCAAGTCATTCCTTTATGGCAACTGACAAAGGTGGTCAAAGTGCATAAATACGAGTGTGAAAAATCCATGTTAGCGATCATCACAGTAACCTGAAATTAGCTATGGCCAATTTAACAGCAGCTCAAAGAGCAAATTAGGTATTGTTGACTTGGTTATGCTGAGGTTACGTCCCCTGGAATTTTAAATCACTTGCTCCCAAATGCATAAATTGTTAAAATCCCCATAAAGATCAGCAACTTAACAAAATACCCACTGGTTGACTAGAAGGTATACATGAAAAAGTTTCAAATTAAGCTTTTTAGGCTAATAGATAACATTAAGGATATAATTTATTATGCCCTTTCAAGAGGACACTTAATTCTCCAGGGTCCAGTCCAAAATTAGTCTTATCTCCTAATTGCTTGCCTCCTTTTCCAGCTGGATAACATTTGATTCCTGAACTGGCTTGTATGATGAGGGTTATCCTGGAGATCCTTCCCTCCAGCTACAGTGAAGAGAATCTTCCAACCAAATGTGAATCCTTATAAATTTGGCCCCCTCAAAGTGAGCACATGTCCCACACACATTCTGTGTGGTAGACAATAGAGATCGGCTGTACCTTTCTCTCCCAGGGTCATGTATCGTTATCAGCCTGTGAGATGCAGAGATGTTTGAAAGAAAACCTTGCAAACCATAACTGCAATGGCTTTGTTTGGCCTGTTTCCCCTCTCAAAGCCCATCCTCAGGGCAATGTCAATCACATGGGTCTTGTATCTCAATGGTGGCACAGTGGCTCAGTGGTGAGTTTGATTCCAGGCTTGGGTGACTGTGCAGAGTTTGCACATTCTCCCTGTGTTTGTGTAGGTTTCCATCGGATGCTCCGGTTTCCTCCCACAGTCCAAAGATGTGTAGGTTAGGTGGATTAACCATGCTAATTTGACCTCTCATGTCCAGGGATGTGCAGCTTAGGCGGGGGGTTGGTGTAGACTCGATGGGTCGAATGACCACTTTTCACATTGTAAGGATTCTATGATTCTGTGAATTCAGGTGTAAATGTTGAGGAACTATCTGCTAAAACCTTACCTCTATTCTGTATTGAAATTAAAATAAACAGCTTGCAGTACAACTATTTACAAAATCTGACATTTCCAATGACTCCCTGTAACTTGAAGATCAGAGGTCTGTCCTGTCATTGTTTACAAGATTGGATCTGTCCCACCTTCTTTGTATAATGACAACCTGGGCTCCACATTAGCCTTTAACAACAAAAGCCACCAAGTGAGTTGTCAGGCAAAATTCTGAACAGGTCACACTTATAGTCCTCAATTTTACTCAACAGTAAAATGTCAGTCCCAAAACATCATACTCATACAAATTTCACATTGTCACAGAAAGAGCAAAAATAGCATCAAATGAAAATATTGTTGACACTTCACATACTATACATCTCTTTCTGAGAAAGCTTTCATTCTACACATGAATCAACTTGTAACATTTCAACTTTCAGTACCTTTCCTCAAAGTTGTGTCTCAGCATCGCGTTATTTCTAAATGACAAACATTATGATCAACTTTACATCAAGAATAACGTACTTGTATCACACAACCAGAAATAATTATGGAGCAATGTTTCTGAACTATTAAAGAAGAGCTAAAACAGGCTCTTAAATTAGTATCAAAAACAAAAATTGCTGTAAAAGCTCAGCAAGTCTGGCAGCATCTGCGAAGGAGAAAACAGAGTTAACGTTTCAGGTCCCGTGGACCTTCCTCAGAACTCTTCCTGGTCTGGGGTAAGGTGTGTAACCAGGTCATTTCTTCATTTCAGAATATACAAGGCAAATCTTAAATTTATCTTTCACGATTTTAAATTTAACCCCTTTCAGTTACTAATTTGTTTTCCACACAGATTCATCCTTCCCCCCCCACCCATAATTGTTTTCTCCCTTTCACTGTTCCCAGGCCATTTTCTTTCTACACAGATGTTTCAGTTCATTCATTAATTCATCTCCAAACACAGCCCTTTACATCTTCCATTGCTTTCCAATGTGTCCCTCCCTAACTATTATTTTAATTAATGTCAATGAATTTACTCGTTATTAATAATATTCTTTCCACCAATATTTATCACTGACATTCTACAGACAAGACTTAATGATATTACTGACATCACAAAACACCCAACCTGTTCACACCATCAAGCATCCACCATGACTGTAAAATGGTATACACAAATCCACACACGCATGCACATGCACACAGAGTCAAATAATTAAACTTTAGTGTTTTTTTAATTCACTCACAAGATGTGGGTATCACTGACCAGGCCAGCATTTATTCCCCATCTCTAACTGCCCAGAGGGCAGTTAAGTATCAACCACATTGCTGTGGGTCTGGAGTCACATGTAAACCAGACCAGGTAAAGACAGCAGTTTCATTCCCTAAAGGACATTAGTAATTGCTTCTTTCTGGACTGAAAACAATATAGACTGAACCATAGACTGAAACTTATTATGTCAGTAAAGAGGACTGTAGAAGTGTTGAAGTAGATTGCATGTCTGGTTTCAATTGACTGCTGCATTTTTCATAAATAGTTAGTAAATTTGATTGATAAATGCTTTGCACATGAACTACTTACACCACAATTTTTCTTTGGACTTCCAGAATATTGCACAATTGAATTCCACCCAACGTTCTTTGCTCACTTAAATATTTGACCTCAAATCTTCTTCAGCCCACTCAAAATTCCAGCAGATTAAACAATGCTTTCCTCTCTCTACCACAAAACTGGTACTGTCTGGTAATGTGACCAGCTGCGATTGAGCTTCTGCATTCAGAGTCACTTTTACACTAGTCAGATTTCAGATCAAATTCTGATAACTATGTAACATTCTGCTGTAGTACACAAAGGTGCTGGAGCCCCTCTAAAACCCTGTGGGCTGTATACACCAGAAAATGTTTATTACAAAAACACATGTTGTAAATAAGTGCAGAAAGACTTTGAGACTTTTAAGCGACTCCTGGATAGGCACATGGAGGATAGTAATATGTAGGGTATGCAGGGTAGTTTGATCTTAGAGTAGGATAATGGGTCGGCACAACAATCGTGAGCTGAAGGGCCTGTACTCTGCTGTACTGTTCTATATTCTATGTTCTATGTTTAAAGGTACCCAGAAGTGCAATGTACAATTATGTATGTGGGCATTACTGGCTAGACCAGCATTTACTGACCATCCCCAATAGTCCAGAAGTCAGTTAGGAGTCAACCACATTGCTGTGGGTCTGGAGTCACATGGAGACCCAAGCAGGAAATTCTTCTTGAAGGGACATCAGTGAAGCAGGTTTCTTTTACGACAAGCAACGATGGTTATATGGTCACCAACAGACCAACTTTTAACACAAGATTTTTTATGGAATTCAAATTTCACCATTTGCCATGTAGGGATTTAACTCATGTCTCTAAACATTAGCCTATGTGACATTAATCCAGTGACATTACCCTTACATCACCACTTCCTCTGAAAGGTACTGCATTTGATGTAACAGCTAACTTAAACTGTTTTGCAATATACTTTTACAAATTTTATCAATAATATAAGTTTTTTTAAAAAATCTGCTAACCTGATATCCATGAACCAAATTTACATTGTTAATATTTTTCTTCTTATCTGACTAATAGAATTGTAGAATCAAGAAACAAGTAGTCTACAGGGTATACTTTTAACATATCTTCAGTGGAATTGAAAACTGCACCACAAAGACCCTTTAGATATTTTTGATCAACCCATTCATACAAAGGGCACACTACAGCAAGCAGGCAATCCACAATACCAGCTTCACACTTGGGCAACAAATTAAAAATTTACCCTTATACTTCTGCAGTCAGCAAAAACTTACTAATATTAACTCCTACAGAATGGTCTCCCCAGTAACCATACACCACTAATATAAAAGTGACTCAAATCATTAATATAAATTAGAAACACTTATTCAAACCCATTCGAGATTCATCCACTTGCACAGTGTTAAAATCACATTACTGAAGGTCCAAAAGTCAGAGGCTCATCAGTTCCTCACATGTATTATGATTCTCTGCGGCTCAATTTAAGTTCCTTGCAAATTGCTTGACAAAGTGAATGAATGAAATGAATATACTTTCAATGAAGAGTTACTTCCCATTTATGGAACAAGATATAACATGGATAAATATGTGTCAACATGAAGCACAGATAGCATGTTCGCCTCAGGGTGTGAAGGTTATCGGTTAAACCCTACCCTTTAACTGGATCCCAATCTTAGCTGATACTTTTGTCAAGAAATGAAGCAGAGTCAAGCTCTACAATTATCACTTTACAAGTGAGATACTTAAAGAAGTTTTATGATTGTTTAAGAGGATTTTATACATCTCATGCAAGTACAGAAAGAGGGGCAGTGTTCTCTTGGTATCCTGTCCAACACTTGCTCACTGAAAGTTACCAAAAAATTTCAATTAATTGCAAGTTAACGC
Source organism: Ginglymostoma cirratum (assembly GCA_024137785.1). NCBI lineage: Eukaryota > Metazoa > Chordata > Chondrichthyes > Orectolobiformes > Ginglymostomatidae > Ginglymostoma > Ginglymostoma cirratum. Next base: position 22,103,213 of record JAHRHZ010000069.1, on the reverse strand, counting down.
GGTGTTTTCTCATCCTATTTCTGGTAGATGGGACAAAGTGTTATGTTGTTTCAAGCTCTTTCTTTCCTTCAAACTTATCTGTTAAATTCTACCTTCGGAACAGGATTACCTGTAAAACATCATGATACTTCCAACACTGCAGCTTTAACACAAGACAATTATGGCTTTACTTTCTTCAGAAGTATTTATACTTGAATCACTTACCTGTGAAAGCTACACTGCCCATAAAACAATCCTGTCCAGCAGGGTGGTAAAGAACAACAGATGAAAAAGGTTTCCAACCCGAAAGGTCAAGCTGAGGAGTGAGGTAGTGTGGTGATTTTGGATCAATATATTTTCACCAGAGCAGCAGAATCTAGCCAGTTCTCTTTTACCGGCTCCATGAGTCAAAGAAAAACCAGCTCAAGCAGTCTCTGAACAGTTTCTGTCGGGTGTAACTCTCAGTCGAGAATCAACCACACCTCAGCCCAAGAAAATAGCCAATCACAAATTGAAACAAACGTGCAAGTCTCACTCAGAAAGGTTACAAAGTTACTGGCTGCGCAACAGGAAAAACATACATCAGTGAAGAAACAGGCTTCATGAGCATGGAATGATAGGCAGTTTGGCATACTCTTCAGCATGAGCACAACAATCTTCACTTCAGAAACCAGCCACATCTGACTATTGGTGGCTGGTTCAATTTCATTTACGTCTAGAATCACCACACCATGTTCACCAGCTATCAGAGTTTTCAGACATTCAACAACATTGTGCTAAAAAGATATGATTTATACTCAGTTACTACCAGAGAGTGAATGTAGTGGCTCAATACTGTGATCTTATTTGGGTCTAAACAATAACATGGATGTTTTGATACATGTACAATATCTATTTTCACATAGCTTGTTGTAGAAGTACTTTGCAAACTCATACAGCTCTTTTTGATCTGAGGGGAGGCGATGATCTATGGTATTGACACTGGACTGTTAATCCAGAGACTCGGGGCATGTTCTGGGGTCCGGGGTTCAAATCCCACCACAGCAGGTGGTGGAATTCGAATTTTCAATACAAATCTGGAATAGAGTCAAATGATTGTCGATTTGTCAAAGGAAGCAAACTAACATCATTATCTGCTCTGACCGAAAAATGACTCGAGAATCACAACAACGTGGTTGACTCTTAACTGCTCTCTGGGAAATCTGGGATGGGTATAAATGATAGCCTAGACAGCACTGCCCGCATGCCATGAATGAATTAAAGATATTACAACTCTGATATATTATATGCTGCCTCTCATCAGTGTCACAACTTTCAACCATTTTACCCTGAATTCAAGAAATTTCTGTCATGTGTCAGCTGTATTTTAGTAACAACACCATGAGATGGACATTTGTGAATTAAAGTCGCACTCCAGAAACGTTAGCACATAATCCAAGTTGACATTCTGGCTCAGTGCTGAGGGAATAAAGCACAGTCAAAGATACCACTTTCAGATGAAACATTAAAGTAAGGATCTACCTCAATCAACCACAACAAAAGATCCATGGCACAGTTTTGACAAAGAGCAGGGCAATTCGCCTTGGTGTTCTGGCCAATATGTATCACTTAATCACTGATCAGACCGAGGGTTTGAGGGATGACTTTATCGAGGTTTATGAAGTCAAGAGAGGTATGGATAGACTAAATCGGCAAGGTCTTTTCCCTGAGGTGGGGGAGTCCAAAACTAGAGGACATGGGCTTAAGGAGAGAGGGGAGAGATATAAAACGGACCTAAATCATAGAGTCATTGACTCATACAGCACGGAAGCAGAACGTTCGGTCCAACCAGTCCATGCCGAACGTAACCCCAAACTAAACTAGTCCCACCTGCCTGCTCCTGGCCCATATCCCTCCAAAACTTTCCTGTTCATAAATCCATCCAAATGTCTTTTAAATGTTGTAATTGTACCCACATCCACTACTTCATCAGTGAAGTTCATTCCACACGTAAATCATGCTGTGTAAAATATTTGCCCCCTGGGTCTTCTTTAAATCTCTCTCCTCTCATTGTAAAAACGTGCCCCCTAGTCTTGAAATTCCCCATATTAGGGAAAAGACAATGACCATCAACTCTATCAAGACCTCTCATTATTTCATAAACTTGTGTCAGGTCACCTGTGAAACCCCTCCGCTCCAGTGTAAAACGTCCCAGCTTATCCAGCATTTCCTTATAACTCAGGCATTCCATACCTGGCAACATCCTGGTAAATCTCTGCTGAACCCTCACCAGCTTAATAATATCCTTCCTATAACAGGGCAATGAGAGCTGGACCCAGTATTCCAGAGAGGCTTCACCAATGTCCTGGACCTCAACATAACATCCCAACTCCTGTACTCAAAGGACTGAGCAATGAAGGCAAGCGTGCCAAATGCCTTTTCAACCACACTGTCTATACCTGACGCAAACTTTTAAGAATTATGTGCATGCATCCCCTACGTCCCTCTGTTCTACAACTTTTTTTTAAATCAGAGGGTGGTGTGTTTTTTTGGAATGAGCTGCCAGAAGTAGTGGTGGAGGCTGGTACAATTACAACATTTAAAAGGCACCTTGACAGATATGTGAATAGGAAAGCTTTAGGGGGATATGGGCCATATGCTTATATGGGATATCCAGTCAGCATGGACGAGTTGGACTGAAGGGTCGGTTTCCATGCTGTATATCTCTATTGCTCTATGACTGATCATTACCACATTGCTCTTTGAGGGAACTTCCTGTGCACATAATCTGTGCACAAATTTGTCTACGTCACGATGAGTACACTTTTCAAACACTCCATTGACATTTTGACAATGCACTTCACAGCCAAAGATGCTACCAATGTGGAAGCCTGTTTTTCTTTGAAAATCCTTTATTTTCTCCCACTTTCAAAATTGTCTTTAAAACTTCTGTTCATGCAGTGCCTTTAATGAATAAAAATGTCCCATTTGGATGTAAGACATCAGGCAAATTAGGACCATACAGAAGTTGCATTATTGGAAGGTACTGGACAATTAATAGCACTTAATTGTATTATGCTCGGAAATGAAGTAAAGCTGCTTGGACAACACACAGGATAGTTTCAATCCTGTCATTAGGAGAAAAGGTAACTAAACAGGCAGGTGATGGTGAGATGGGTGGAACTGCAAGGGCTGAGGGCGGCTGACATGGAAACCTGCAAACCATACTTAGCCCAAACGAGATTTTGGAGACTTATGAGTGTCATGAGGAGAGTTGTCATCTAGAAGTCCGTCCTAATGAAGATATTCCATGTGACTGTAAATACAAATTCACATTTGCAAGGATCACAATATGTCCAACTACAAGTCAGTAAGCCAATAACTCCTCAACAGAATCATACAAGGGAATTTCCTACAATGTGGGAGCAGGCCATTCATTCCATCGAGTCCTTACCAACCCTCTGAAGAGCATCCCACCCAAACTCCCTTCCCTAATCCTATAGCCCTGCATTTCCTATGGTTAACCCACCTAACCTACACATCCCTGAACAAACTGCCATCGAGACATCAATCGCCTCAACCTCTCCACCCATCTCACCCACTCCAACCTCTCCCCCACAGAACGTGCAGCCCTCCGCTCCAACCCCAACCTCACCATAAAACCCGCCGACAAGGGAGGCACAGTCGTAATATGGTGCACTGACCTCTACATCGCATAGGCCAGGCACCAACTCTCCGACACCACCTTGTACCACCTCCTTGATCATGACCCCATCCCCGACCACCAAAACATCATCTCCCAAACATCCACAACCTCCCACCCACAGCCTCCAACCTCATCGTTCCCCAACCCTGCACCACCCGTTTCTATCTCCTTCCCAAAATCCACAAACCTGAATGCCCTGGTCGACCCATTGTCTCCGTCTGCTCCTGCCCCACCGAACTCAGCTCCACTTATCTCGACTCCATTTTCTCCCACTTAGTCCAGAATCTCCCCACCTACGTCCGTGACACCACCTACGCCCTCCACCTCCTCCAAAACTTCCGATTCCCTGGTCCCCAACACCTTATCTGTACCACGGACGTCCAGTCCCTATACACATGCATTCCTCATGCAGATGGCCTAAAGGCTCTCCACTTCTTCCTGTCCCACAGGCCCAACCAGTACCCCTCCACTGACACCCTCATCCGCTTAGCTGAATTCGTCCTCAACCTTAACAACTTCTCCTTCAATTCCTCCCACTTCCTACAGACAAAGGGAGTGGCCATGGGTACCCGCATGGGCCCGAGCTATGCCTGCCTCTTTGTAGGAAGCGTGGAACAATCCCTCTTCCGAAGTTACGCTGGCCCTATCCCCCACCTCTTCATCTGTTACATTGATGACTGTATCGGCACCGCCTCATGCTCCCACAAGGAGCTTGAACAGTTCATCCACTTCACTAACACCTTCCATTCCAACCTTAAGTTCACCTGGACCATCTCTGATACCTCTCTCTCCTTCCTGGACCTCTCTGTTTCCATGTCTGGCAACCACCTGGAAACCGATATCCATTTCAAGTGCACCGACTCCCACAGCTACCTAGACTACACCTCCTCTCACCCACCTTCCTGCAAAAATGCAATCCCCTATTCCCAATTCCTTCACCTCTGCCGCATCTGTTCCCGAGATGAGGCATTCCACTCCCGGGCATCCCAGATGTCCTCGTTTTTCAAGAACCGCAACTTCCCCTCCACAGTGGTCGAAAACGCCCTCAACCGTGTCTCCCGCATTTCCTGCAGCTCATCCCTCACACCCCCTCTCTGCAATAACAACGAAAACAAAATCACCCTCGTCCTCACGTACCACCCCACCGACATCTGGATCCAACGCATCATCCTCCGACACTTCCGCCATCTGCAATCTGACCCCACTACCAAAGACATTTTTTCCTCCCCATCCTCATCTGCTTTCCGGAAGGACAACTCTCTCCGTGACTCCCTTGCCCGCTCCACACTCCCCACCAGCCCCACCACCCCTGGCACTTTTCCCTGCAACCGCAGGAAGTGCAATAACTGCCCCTACACCTTCCCCCTCACCCTCATCCCAGGCCCTAAGAAGACCTTCCACATCAAACACATGTTCACCTGCACATCTGCTAATGTGGTATACTGTATCCGCTGTTCCCATTGTGGCCTCCTCTACATCGGGGAAACCAAGCGGAGGCTTGGGGACTGCTTTGTGGAAGACCTACGCTCGGCTCGCAACAAACAACTGCACCTCCCAGTCGTGAACCATTTCAACTCCCCCTCCCACCCCTTGGACGATATGTCCATCCTGGGCCTCCTGCAGTGCCACACTGATGCCACCCGAAGGTTGCAGGAACAGCATCTCATATTTCACTTGGGAACCCTGCAGCCCAATGGTATCAATGTGGACTTCGCCAGCTTCAAAATTTCCTCCCCCCTGACCGCATCCCAAAACCAGCCCAGCTCGTACCCGAGACAACAAGGTGTAGAGTTGGATGAACACAGCAGGCCAAGCATCATCGGAAGAGCAGGAAAGCTGACGTTTCGGGCCTCGACCCTTCTTCAGAAATGGGGGAGGGGAAGGGGGTTCTGAAATAAATAGGGACAGAGGGGGAGGCAGATAGAAGATGGAGAGAGATCCACTGAGGTCTTTCCGGAGGACAAGTTAGGGAAGCAGGGACGAGCTGAGCTGATTTTCGGATGCGGTCGGGGGAGGGGAGATTTTGAAGCTTGTGAAGTTCGCATTGATACCATTGGGCTCGTACCCGCCTCCCTAGCCTCTCCTCTCACCTATCCACTCCTCCCACCTCAAGCTCCACCCCCATCTCCTACCTACTAGCCTCATCCCGCCCCCTTGACCCGTCCGTCCTCCCTGGACCGACCTATCCCCTCCCTAACTCCCTACCTACACTCACCTTTACTGGCTCCATCCCTACCTCTTCGACCTGTCTGTCTCCTCTCCACCTATCTTCTCCTTTATCCATCTTCTATCCGCCTCCCCCTTCCTCCCTATTTATTTCAGAATCCCCTTCCCCTCCCCCATTTCTGAAGAAGGGTCGAGACCCGAAATGTCAGCCTTTCCTGCTCCTCTGATGCTGCTTGGCCTGCTGCGTTCATCCAGCTCGACACCTTGTTATCTCAGATTCTCCAGCATCGGCAGTTCCTACCATCCCTCAACAATTAGGGCAATTTAGCACAACCAACCCTCCTAACCTGCACATTGTTGGACAGTGGGAGGAAACCGGAGCGGCCAGAGGAAACACATGCAAACACGGGGAGAATGTGCAAACTCCACACAGACTGTTGCCCGAGAGTAGAACCGAACCCGGGTCCCTGGCATTGTGAGGGTGCAGAGCTAACCACTGTGCCGCCCTCTAGTAGCTATCAAGTTTTTTAAATTAAGGTTTAGGATATGCTTTCCGGCATTTTGACATATGACTTTGATGAGGAAACAAAACTGTTTAAACGGAACTTGAAAAAGGTGACTGATAAAACTTGAATTTCATAACGCTGCTGTTGGAAAGAGTAAACACCTTTATCAATTCATTTGAAAATATTAAGTCACTCAATGCCATTTCTGCAGAACGACCTCCTTAACATTTGTCCAAGTTTAGTGGCTTGAGTGGTTGCTTTCTTTGTAAGAACTATGACAAGCGTGGAGTGGATTCCTGCTCAATATAATCTCTGTGGGCAGGAGACATTAGATAATAAAATGAGAAATCATTCACTCTAGTGCTGCCAGCCCAGCAACTGAAGCACTTCTGTATTCCCCAAAGCAGGGAAAATTGTAATATGCCTGCTTGTTTAATTAGGTCATGTGCAGTTGTTTGGTTTCAGTGACTGATCACCTGCATAACAACAACTGACCCGAGATGACTGATTGCTTGTATCACATTCATATCACAGTGCCTCCAGGTTTAACAGAAAAGGAAATAAAAGAAAGAGAACAAATTGCACTTGCTAGAAATCAGAAACAAAATCAGAAATTGCTGGAAAAGCTCAGCAGGTCTGGCAGCATCTGTGAAGAGAAAGCAGAATTAATGTTTCAGGTCCAATGGGCCTTTTACAGAACTGATTGTAGCTAGAAAAAGGTTGGTATAAATGCTAGACAAGGGGCGAGGTGGGGAAGAGGGCAGGAGTGAACGATAGGTGGAAATGGAGCCCAGAGAGAGACAGAGAGAGAGAGAGAGACAGAGAGAGACAGAGAGAGACAGAGAGAGAGAACAACAGATAACAAGGTGTAGAGCTAGATGAACACAGCAGGCCAAGCAGCATCAGAGCAGCAGGAAAGCTTGACGTTTCGGGCCTAGACCCTTCATTACCAAAAAGTCAAGCTGTCCTGCTCCTATGATGCTGCTTGGCCTGCTGTGTTCATTCAGCTCTACACCTTGTTATCTCAGGTTCTCCAGCATCTGCAGTTCCTATTATCTCTGAGAGAGAACAGTTGGGCAGTCAAAGGGATGGGTGAAGGTCAGCCAGGGAGAATGAATAGTTGCTAATGGGGAACATTACTGGCTGATAACAGGTACATTGTGGCAGCAGCTCATGTGATGTCAAGGCCTGGTGTGTGGGGGTTGGGGGTTAGCACATGGGAGAAGGTACTCAGGCCTTAAAACTATTGAATTCAAAGCTCAATTCAGTTCAGCTCAGCTCAGGAAGGACAATACCTCATTGTCTGCTTTGGACCCCTGCAATCTTCTGGACTCAATACGGAGTTCAATAAATCGATCGTAATTCACCCACTGCAGCTATCCATCTCTGAATCTTCGACTGAATCCAGGCAGAGGAAATTTAAAATTCCAGGAACCAGATCATAGTAAAACAAAAAAGATCACTGGGGAGTAGAATTTAGCAAACCTTTTAGGAAAAAAAAATCAAAAATGTTTGGCATTTGAATAATAGTATCTACAGAACACAACGGCTGACTCAAAACACAGGTTTGATGCTTAGAGCTCACTGGGAGCAGAATTGAAGGCCAGCTGGCAGTACACATGACACCAGCAGACTGGGTCGCCAGCTTGATAGATATTAATATGGAGGCAGGATAGAGGTGGAGGTATGGCTAGACATCCACATGCAGCAGTTGCCAATTAAGGTCATCAACAGCCCATCAAGGCTAAGAAGAAAGCAAGATTGGATTTTCCAGTTGACCTCCTGGTACCAGCAGAGGTCTTGTGGAACAATGGTTTTATCCCTACAAGTGAGGCAGAAGATACAGGTTCAAGTCCCATCTGTTCCAGAAGTGTGTCCCGTATCTGAACAGGTTGGTTACCAATACCTCCAGATACAGTTTTAACTGAGGCAGACTGAGGTGTGACACAACACTCCAAGCAGACTGGAGACCTTCTTCATCTACCTCAGCGCTGTAACAGTCACAGACTGGCCAAAGGAGACCACCGCCCCTCAGTGGTGACCTAGCTATAAAAGTCAACCATTAAAAGGGTGGGAGGGAGGGGAGAGCCATCTTTCATGCTGAACAGCCTCTGTTGAACTTTCCAGCTTGAATCTGCCTGTCATTTCTAACTTAATGGCGGGGCGTGAATTGTTCACTGCAGGAAAACATTACAGAGGGAATGTCTCCTCACAGTGCAAGTACCTCACTCATACTGAGCCTAACCATAAAGTTCACAAATCCAAAAGGGAAAATCCTACCCATAGTTTCTGCTGAACTATCTGACTGACTGTATTTTCTTGTGAAAATGACGGGCTGCCATCTGCTATCTCCACATTAAACATTTGGTTACCAAAGCCTAATTACATTTGAGGTGTTTGGGCCTCACGGAGATAAAACAAATGTCTCTAATTAGCTCTGCAAATCATACAATGGGCCAATGACAGATGGGGAGGAAAATAATTTTGTGCTCTTCCCTTTTACAAACAATTGAAGTGAGTGCTTTTCTCCTACAATCTGAACTTTTCTCAGGATTTATTCTCAGTGTAATGATTGGATGCCGTTGGCCCTGTCAGTTATGTTGCCGTCTGCTAAACTAATCACACAGTTCTGCCTGGGTGATAAGCAGCAGCACAAGCAGTGCACAACCACTTTGTAGGGTGTGTTTAGATATGCCTGGTTTCAGCTGGTGCAACTTTATTACACGCTGTGACAGCTTGAGTTAGTTTTGTTTTGTGTCAATTCTAACCCGAGAGAAACAATAGGAAAGAGAAGGTGGGGTAAAGGAGTAGAGGAATAGAAATCCCCTGTGTCAATTTAATTCTCTTTGTGAAGTTTTTGCTTTAATATTTTAATATCATGTTCAGCAGCCCCACATCCACCGCACTTCAATAGTTTCCATCGTTTATACGTCTATATTATTTGAGCCTGGTTTTAATTCAGATTCTGGGAGATTGATGCCCTTGAGGCAATTGCCAGCATTTACATTAATAAATCTAGCAAAAGCTCAAAGGCCCTGAAAAACTGACTCTACTCATTGCTGCAATGTAAATATCAGGAACCACTTGCCCACATGAGCCTTTCAGAATCTGATTTAACTAAGGTCAACATAAAAGCAAATCATATTTCAATAAGAGACCTCCAAAAAGAACAAAGGACAGAGATTGAGAGAGCAAATTTCTTTAATTTGGTGACTCATGGTTTGCTTTCTGCTTGTCATAGCTAAAATAAGACAAAGCATTCAACAGACATTGAAATGTTTGCATCAGCTTCAGACATATTCCTCTGTATAGTCTACCAAAGTGCACATACTAGCCAGTCCTCACCAAAAAAATCATTGCAAGCTTTGCTCAAATCTAAAGTTTGCTTGGTGGAGGGGGGTGGCGGGGAGTGGGAGAGGGGTTTCTTACGCTGAAGTGGCCAGAAGGGCTGGGTTCAAGGCCCACTTGCTCCAGAAGGGTGTCACAATATGCCTGAACAGGTTAATTGGGGCAGCACGGTGGCTCACTGTTTAGCACTACCACCTCACAGCGTTAGGGAATTGGGTTCAATTCCACCCTCAGGCGACCGTATGGAGTTTGCACATTCTCCCCATGTCTGCATGGATTTCCTACGGGTGCTCTGGTTTCTTCACACAGTCCAAAGATGTGCAGGTAAGGTGGATTGGCCATGCTAAATTGCCCTGTGTACAGGGATGTGTAGGTTAGGTGGATTAGCCATGGAAAATACAGGGTTACAGGGATAGGGTGTGGGGTGGGTCTGGGTGGGATGCTCTTTGGAGAGCCATGGTGGACTGGTTGGGCCAAATGGCCTGTTGCTACACTGTAGGGTTTCTACAACTAATTAAAAATATCTCAAGCCTGCCAGTCTTCCATAGAAATACAATCAGTTTTGAATTTTAAACAATCTTCACCCATTTACTTCAAGATGACTTGAGTTTTGTCAGCAACCCCAATAGCTCAGACACCTGCACAGTAAAGTAGGTAGTGCCAGATAATGAGTGTGGTAATCGTGATGTTGAATTAATCCACACGTGTCATCCAATGCAGGCTGCACACAAACTTCAGGCTGCCTGCTCATTTAAATTCTAGTAGCATGCAGTCTAGCATGAAATCTACTGTTTGAGTGGCTCCGTGCCTCATTAGCTGGTTTAATATCATGTGAGGGCAGCACCGTTTAAAGCTAGCCTACACTGCATAAAGTCAGCCTGCTTTTTTTTAAACCACCTGTGTTTTGGCTGTAGCGGGTTCTGACGTAGCTGGGGAAGAGAGCATGACCTACATGCAGAGTAAGCGTAAGGGAGAGTGGTGTTGGATAGAAAGAGAGATTCTCTACCCTGGAAGGGACGAGGAGGCTTTGAAGATAAACTTTAAGAATAGGAGCAGTCTAGCCCCAAGGGCATGTACACAGTGCAGGAAATCAAGTGAGCTCATGAAAAGTCATAGTCAACGAACGTATCCTCAAATGTCATGTACTTAAAACCGAACCTATTGCCTCACAGATAACTCAATCAACAACTCCAACATTTAACTACCTATTCAACAAGACATATGCCTAACATTCACAGTTTTGCCTCACCTTCACACACTAAGCACTGCTGCAAACCTGCACCCATATCTGGCAGCTTACACTCACTGCCAGCTATTCCACCCTGTAGCCTCATCACCCAAATTCCTCACATCACACTCACTAACACATTGCATTCATTCTAGCAGGACAAGGTTAGTGCAGGAAGCCAAAGGACAATATTGACTGAATGCCCTCACCCTGACTGAGGGGATGGTGCTCGACATCACTGCAGTGGCCATTAATGGGGGCCACAGATAATGGAGCAGCCAAAACCAGCAACAGCGATACTTTGTTCATAGCAAATCCTCCTCCTCATATCCCACTTAGCCCTCATCCCACACATGCTGATTTACAGGCCGTGGATGGTGTACATATGCACATCTTGCTTTTCCCTCTCCCCTCACCACAACAACAGGTGTTCAAGGAAGAGGCTGACACTGATGCAAAGAAACACAATTACTCTCTCTCATACTTGTAGCCACCAGCTTAGATACTGCCACTGCATACACGGAAGGCTAGCAGAGACGGGATCAGCTCGGCGTGCTATATTAGGCACAAGCGTCTTGCAGCATGAAAAGGGGATAGGGTTTTGGGGGAGTGCCTGTCTCCCGAGTGCTGTGTCAGACAATGCACATGTTCTGCTTTACAGGGTTCAAATCAGCAGCGACTTTTAAAAGAAAAGCTGACAAGCACACACAACAAAACAGTCAGTGCCTTAACAAGATTGCCAGAAAGCCTCTTGTCTGTCGTTGTCTAGGAGCATAGTGAGTCGAGCTAAAATCTTGTTGAGAGCTGGAAACCCATTCCTTCTAGTGTTCAACTGATGACCAACTCCATGTGAAAGAAGCTACTGATCATCTGAGTGCTGCAGTGAAAGATCAGGTTGAAGTCATGCAAACTCAACTTGTTGCCATGCAATTGCTGACTGACACCACGCATTCTCACACAGCTGCCATTGTGGCTGTGGACAGCAATCCATAATCTGTGTTTTCGATAAAAGAAACATGGCTACAGTGCTATCCCAGGCGGGTGGCAATGACTCCAACAAGACGAAGTTATTAGACACCTTTCAGGACAACATCCTTCATTCTGTCACCACTACCTCCCCAGCTGTTACCCTCACTATTTACTGCTGTCCACATGACAATACTGCAGTATAATACTGGGTCGTTTAGGACAAGAACTGTTCCAAGCTGTTCAGCAAGGTAGGTGAAAAAGACACTGCTCCAAACATTACACACTGACTGAAACCATGAACTGCCTACTCTACATTCCTTGGTATGTACTCCCAAGTGCCCAGGATAACGGCCCCATCAAAATGGCATCGAGCATAACCAAACCAAACTCATTTGCTCCAGATGCACCTTTGGGCCTGAAATACCAATAATGCTGAAAAAACATGTTCCAAGTTATTTGAATTTTGTCACCATCGTGCTCTTGCTCTCTCTACCCGATCACTTGCGGTAAAAACAAAAAGAAATTGCAATTTCCTCAATCCAGTCTAATGGCTCTGAGCTGAACATGCAGCAAATGGCACGATGCAGTATTTACAATGATCAATGCAGTAGTCTAGCTTCAGAGGTGGAGTGACATAATTGTTCCACCTCCGTCCCATCAGGAACCGTGAGAACCAACTGAAAACCATGCAAACTGAAAAAGACACAAGTCCTATGTCAAACTTTCAAATTTGCAATCAATTAAGAAACAAGAGACAAATTAGACTGTTGAACTGATTTGGCAGATTGGGCTCATTGGATCACTGAATGTTAATTCTTTCATCAATGTGGAATTGAGTCACACTATTTCTTCTATTAGCTGTCCATAAAGGCAATGCCATTTTTTAAAAAGGTAGAAATCCTAGCTTTATATTAGCTCTCATTGCTGAAATCTGTAGAGTATTTGAATCACATGCGGTTTTAAGTCCAATCTTGTCTTTAGCAAAGTCCCAAATGAATACAGTATATCAATACTCAACAGTTCTTCCTCTGTTTGCAGCAATATACTGCAGCAGATACCGATCAGCCAAACAGATCAAGTTTACAAAGTACTGAAACAAACGCTGGCCCCAGAAGCCAAAACAGGGATACTATAGGCTGTCCCACAAGTCAGTAATGTCCAATTCCTAGCAAGTAAACTCTTCTTGGTATAAATGATTAATGTTTAGAATAGACAAAAGCGAGCAGTCTCAAAATATCAAACAGTTTGTCAACCCCTGTCTCTGCAGTAAGTAATATGTGTAACCACCTGGGAATTGACCTGAAGCTAGAAATCAGGTTGGCTTAGAGCTGACTGACAGTTTGTGCTGCAAACCATGTCTTGGTAGCTCCCATTCTGCAGCCTGCCTCACATTGCCTTGAGAAAATGGTTAAGGGTAGAAAACTGGAGACATTTTTAATTTTATATAATCAGTCCAAAGCTAATCAAGCATCAGTGAAATGAAGTATGCATTAAAAAATTATTCACAGAATGCTGAGGCATACTGAACCTCTAAAACAATGCACAAAAGAATGGTGAAATCTGTGTCAGGTCCGCCACATCAAACCTCTCTGTATTCTGAGAGTCTCAGTCAACATGTAAGATGACACAAAGCATAAACCAAAACCCACAGAGGAGGATTTTAAAAATCTCCTCCTGAGCTAATCTTTACCTGGCAGGAATATAATGTACAGGCTGCAAATGTGAAAAAGACAGCCCACTGAGGAATTGGTTGAGTGGTTGCGAATTACACAATGAAATCTGCAGGTGTCAAATTTCCGGTTATTGTGTTGCCGAACCTGAAAACTGAAATGATATATTTTTACATTGTAAAAGTCCTTTCTCCCCACTTTCCTTTTATTTTAAATCATCAACAATGAAACCTTTTTGAAATATTACCTGTCTGACTTCCGACTGAAGTTCAAACAAATAGCATCAGAGATAAAAGGTACTGCAGATGCTGGAGAATCCGAGATAACAAGCATGGGGCTGGATGAGCACAGCAGGTCAAGCAGCATCATAGGAGCAT